>CABEEJ010002066.1:64184-125396 GCA_901482245.1 Timema douglasi
AAAAAAAAAAAAAAGAAGAGAGGAACAGATCACAGCAAGTGTTTGAGTGTGAGAGAATAAGAATGGTGGAAAGAATGAGGAAGATGGAGGCATTCTACTAAATTGACCTTGCCATAGCCTGGGAACAGTTAATGATGAAGATGTATTAGAAGCATATAAAACCTTCCTACCTTAACAGAATTATTTCGTTTGAACCCTTCCATGCTTACTGTTGGTGCCAGCATATCATTTTCAACATCAAAGTCGTAAGGGTCTGAGCCCTTATTTGGTTGGACATTATCATCCATTTCCATCTGAAAGAATAACAAAAACTGGTCAGTCGCCGATTTTGACTAAGTGAATTTACGAAGTGAGCATTTAATTATTTAATGTCACAGTCAGTAACTATTTTAGTTTTTTCTATGAAAAATCAATAGAAAATACAAACCAAATTAAAACAGGAACAAAAAACAAAAAAATATTTTGGATTTAAATCTTGGTTAAAATTAAGAGGGACAACCAGCAATTACCTGAGTGATGCTGGAACAGAAATTGTTGAGATAAAACACTAAAAGATATTTTAAAAGATGAGTGTTTACTACCAAAGGCAGAGCTAAGAAAAAACCCTGAAGAAGCTGTCTATGGTAGTGAAAGCTCGTATTTAAATATATATTTTTTAGTCGATTCATCTAAACAATTAATAATCCAGCATCACTCAGACAAATGTTGGCTATCCCTCCCTATTTAAAGCAAGATTTAGCCTAGTATTATGGGTGTGCAGAGCTTCAAAACTTTGACTTGACAACAAATATCAACTTCGACTTTGCTTTTAAAAATGTGTCTGGCTTAGTTAATTATGAAGCTTCACCCAACAAAAATACTCAATTTATGGTCAATTACGATCATGATGAATCCGACCGACATCTTAGCTCAGTCGGTGGTGTGTCTGCTTTGATGGCCATACAATTTATCTTTGGTGAAATTTGGGTCTACCTTTTCAGATTAATAAATTGACGGCCGGGGACTGAATGTTGTGTCTGTTCTAGTTTTAAGTTTGATCATAAGGCGTATGATGCTACGACAGAACTAGCAAGCCGTTATTGGAGAATATATGGCTTGAACAAAAAAGTGAACCAGGGCAAAGGCTGGAAACAGTAATGGATGTAAAAAATTGCCATTCTGAGTTGTTATTTCAATTAAAAATAAATATTAATGTGGAAAAATCTGAAGTCATTGAAATGTAAGTTGTGATAATATAATGATTTATAAGATTAAAATGAAATTAGGGATGGACCCTCAAAATCTTAAAAGATATTTGAGATTTGAGGATCCGAGAAAATTTCAGATTCAAGATGCGAATCAATTAAACATTTTTTTCTTATATTTCGCCAATTTTCAAGTGAAATTTGTTATAGAGCCCTTATACTGTTCATTGGAGGTTCAGAACCAATAATAATTTTAAGGATGAACTTAACATCCAGACCCCAGATCAGTAATTTAACACTTAACTGAATGTATGACTGTTGTAATAAATGGATTATAGGGAAAATATTAACATTTAGTTACTGTTTGTATTTTATATTATTCTATTATATTTATATTTGGATTCAACCCAACTTTAAGTGATACATTACAAACAATTGTGCAATAAAGCACTTTATAGGTGATTTTAGTGTACAACGTTATCAGAATAATAAGGCTCTGTGAGTACTCTGATTTCGAGCTTGGAGCATGGAGCTTTCAAGCTTCGAGACTGAGATTGAAAGTTTTGTAGGCTCGTCATTTTCAAGCATTTGCTATTTAATTGAGATAATATCGGCATTTCCACTTAAAAATCATTTCGTTACATAACAAAAAGTTAAAATTAATTTCAGTTTTCACATTAATAATGTAATATATCTTTAAAACCAATTTTGACTGGTAAATTTATTCAATATTGTCGTCAATTTTAAATCATACTAGATTGAAGTTGTTTAATTGTATTGCCATGACAAAGCAATGAAAATAAAAATAGCTAAGTAGATTACTAAATAATGAATGATTCTTTTTTACTATTTTAGTTGGTCCCTTTCTTAAAAATAATTTATGTTAAATTAAAAATGTAGCATCAAGAATATATTATTATATTAAATGTTTTCAAACTCAAGATATTTAAAATTTGTTTAGTTAATATGTTTAGCTACAAAACTAGCTCTAGTTTAGTTACTATTTAGTAATATAATTATGTTGGTTAACCTGTCTAAAATCAATGTTGAGCTTATTTATTGCAATACATATTTTACCAAACTTACTACCACATTTAAACTAAAAAAAGCATTTACTATTTCATATAGTTTGCTAGAAATATTATTTTGGTCATATTTTTAATCATAAAGTCTGTGCATCAACTTTTATAAGTATTAAAAATTGAATTGAGGTAAATTTCTCAATAAAATAATGTCTAATGAGATCTCATACAATGCACACGTGCTACTGCACAAAGAGGAAAGGAAACGGAACAGAAGACGAGGGATCATGCACGATTACACTAAGGAATAATAAATGAAATACGAAACACTTCAAATTTCTGATTGTTCAGGATTCTTACATTTTCTTATAGGGTAAATTAAGTTACTGAAGCATATTTTGGGGAAATATTAGCTTATTAATACGTCAATTTTATTAACTTTTTATCAAGACAGTGTAGAAACACTACAGTAATTTAAAGTGATAGTGAAGGAAGCCAACTTGAAAGGATGGTTAGGTTAGCCCTAGATATAAACAAACACACTCCCCTATTTCTTCTTACACTTTTATACTTCCCACTTTTTCAAACTTCCACAGTTGCACATTGTTTTGAATTTTCGGAAATATTTATTTTTAATATGAAAATACATTAATGAAAAAGCAATATTTATGAAAATTCAAAATAATTTGCTACTGTGGAAGTTTTGAAGAAGTGGTAAGTGTAAAAGTGTTTGAAGAAATGAAGAGAGAAGTGTGTTTGTTTATATCTAGGCTTAACCTATCATTTAAGGTTGACTTCCTTCACTATCACTTACCTTATATTATAGTGCAGTGTTTCTACATTATCTTTCTTATTGTACATTTCCAAACCATCATGCAATTATTCATTTTTTATAATTATAAGTGTAATTTTAATGTCCTTAAAAGACGTGTGTTGAAACCATTTTAATTATTTATTCTATTAGGTCCAATATTCTTTTAGTGTTTTTTAAAGTGTTATTTCCAATTTAAAAACTGATCTTTCTGTTTATTATCTTTTTATCTCAAAATATTTATATTTATAAAAATGAGTGTCATTCATATTTTAAGAACATGTGTTTTAGTATATTTTTAGAATCTAAAATTTTAAATATGTGATACCTATTTATATTTAAAATAAACAAATATATAGGGCCTACTCTTAACACTTTAAAATTATGAATAGATTCAAACTCGAATCAAACTCGGGAGCTTTTAGAAATACTCAACTCGAATGAAAAAACCCGAGCTCGCAGACTCCTAATGAATAACAACCATATATTAAAAAAAAATTAAAAAAATCAAACTTCAATTTGGCTTTGAGAATATTTCATGTATTCGATTCAATTTTGCTTCAAAATTAAATAATGGACTTTGCACATTTCTACCTAGTATTGAATATAAATTAAATTAAAACGTTTGCTTGGAATAAGTTAATAATGAATGGTTCTTGTAAACATTAAATAAAGCCCCTAAAACCAACAATGACTGGTATTTCTATTAAGTTAAGTCGTAGCATGAAACATAATCATGGAAAAAGAACATAATTTTTTGAATATGGTATAAAATGCACTGTGTTATAAACATAGCCAGCCCATGTGTGAAAGAGACTGGACTATGACTATAGATTGATCATTGTTGTTACAACAATAGTCCAGTATTTTACTTTGTTCTGCTGAAGAAGGGCCTGTTGTGCTCCAAACATTAATATTTTGATTTAATGTGAGTTTTAAGGCTTGGATTTTTCTGCTTAGTATGTAGGCCTTGTCCTTCTATCCTGCATTTAATGTAAGATTATATTATGTTAAATAGAGTAATTGTGTGTTTACAAAATAGTATTAATAACTTTTTAGAATGCTTCATTTGTGTCATTATAATTTGTATTAAGAAAAAAATAGATATAATTTTAAGTACAGTAGTTTATTAAGTATTATTTAATATTAAATAAAGTTATTTATGATATTTAATTGGTTTAGTGATTGTTCAGTAAAAAAATGTGTGTGCTGTTATAGATGTGTGTTCTATTAATATTTAATTTATTATTTATGGTGTGTGGGTATTTTATTTATTAATTTAGTTCACACTACAATGTACAAGGTATTCAAAGCCACCCAAATAAAACATTGATTGGCTCTGCTAACCTCACCAAAAGTTACTGTATGCACCATTTCGGTTCTAGGATGAGGAGTTGCATCAAACTAGTCCTTGGTAAAAGTGCAAAACAAATAGGACCAAAGTAAAATAAACAAATTATTTTGATTAGAAATGTGGAAGATAATATTTAGAGGAAATGTGTCCACATCTGTTAAAGTGAGAGTGGGAAAAATGTTTAGCGGAACAAACCCTCATATCCTTAGATAGGATTTGAACCCTAACTTCCCCATCCCCAGCAAACAATGCATTAGACTGCATGCCCTCAGACACAAGTATTTTTTTAATGTATACATTATAATTAGTGTGACTTTATTTTATTATTGTATCTATTCAAACCTAGGCCACCTTGACACCAATAAACCTGACTAGATGGACCTAATAATTAGTGAGCGCCAAGAGATTGCTATTTAGTGCACCCACCCACTGATGAAGCTATTCTCCGTCAGATTATGGAATGTACTCACCAAGCAGGGCTCCTGTTTTATCTCCTGTTTGATGGTCTGAACGAGATTTGGGTTGGTTGGCGAGGGCTGGTGGTCCGTCGAGCTCTGGCGCTGAGGGCGAGGCCTCACAGGCTCTGCAGGCCTCAGGTCTGATGGCTTGAATCTCTTCACTGGGTGGTTCAACCTGCAACCACAGTCGACAATTGACAAGAGGGCAACGGTCGAGTTTGTAAGACTTCTTCACCTCTACATTTGCTCTAGTTTTATTTGAATCAAAAAAAGTATAAAAATGTCATTTTCTTCAAACATTAATTATTTTATATCCTATTCATACTTCAAATATAAGTATTAGACAATTATTTTTATCGTCTCACCATGTTTCATTATCCACCCGGGTTACACGCCTATGTGCTAATTAATGTGTTAGGGGTTCGGGAAGGTTTAATTTTGAGGAAGTGTACCCACATTTGTGTGGAGAGAGAGTGGAAAACTACTTAGGAAAAAACATCCTCAGTACACCCAACAAGAATCAAACCTTGATCTCCCCATCATCGGAAGTCTAAGTCGAATGCGATCGTAGCACCTCAGACCATGTGGCCACTAAAGCGGGTTTCAACATTTTTAACCTAAAGTAAAGTCAAATAGGAAATACTGTAGAGCTTGTTAAATAGAACCCTAGAAAAAATAGAGTTGGCTGAAAGCCAGAAAAGTAAGAAGAGAAAAAAAAAACTCCGTCAACAGTAAGGAATGCTATGAAGCTACGACAGGCCAAGGGCTGGAAACAGTAATGGAGGTATAGTAAAGGAAGGAATGCTAAAAAAGAAAAGCGTTTTCTCATTTGGCTGATATTTTATACCATTTGATGAGATTTTTAGCCTACTTAAAAATATTCAAAAGAGATACAAAGAAAATTGTGGATGCCAAAGTCAAGCGAATTACTTTGACTTTAACCTTTTAAAGCTTTGCACACAATTAGTCACCTATTAAAGTTGAAAGGCAATTGTTAAAAATGAGATAACGCTATATTTAAGTTGGGTAAGAGAAATGTTTACAAATATCTACTAATTTTAACAACAAGCTCCGAACCCCTCTAGCTCTCATAATAAAGGCCAATATAAATTTAAACCAAAATATGATTATCTAATGAAAAGTCTACTGGAAACAGTATATTCACAATTCTTCCCTGCAAGAGAGCAGCTATTCAATTAATACAGGAAATCAAAATGAATCAATTAACACGTAACTATAAATTATTTTACGTATCCCATTCTTTAAATCTTTTTGAGTAAACAGATATATATAGTGTTTACTAAAATGCATAGGCTTTGAAGGGTTTTAATATTGCGAGTAAAAGATGGCAGTCATCTTTAACTTTAGATGAATGCTCGTAAAAGCCTCGCTTGGAGTTCATGGCGAAGATGGTGTAAGATATCAACTGCACAGTTTAGAAATATTTCAACAAGTACAAAAGTGAATTTGAAATACTTAATAACACCATTATCAAAAGTATAACGAAGAGAAGGGTCAAATCTGATTTATAATCTTAGACAACATGAGACACAGAAGATGGTAGCTTTTCCACAGTGATATAACCCCCCACCCCCCTTTCAGTTCTGATGTTCCTATCAAATAGTGTATCGTTATTGTTATTAGCACCTCGTATTACTACCCGTTAGAGTTATACGCACTTACGCTAATGTGTAATGGTAGGGTGATTGTGAGCTGAAATGGAGGACCTACAGTTTAACATGGAATCCGAACCACGGTGGAGGCCTGGCATTCCCCACATTCACAAGATGTCTTGTCAGAGGTGAAGGAAGGGTTTGGTAATCAGATAAATCTGTGCCGGGACCGAGGATTGAACCCCGGCCGCCAGCATAGAAGTCTGACACCTTACCCCTAGACCACCAGGTCACCGCCAAGTTGTAGTTAATCTCACCAAGCGTCCAGAGTGGAGTAGTCGTAGAGCAGCTCAGAATGAAGCTCCTCCTCATCCTCGTACTCCTTGGAAGAGAGGTTGGGCCTCTTGAGCACAGGGGGCTCCGGGGGTGCCACAGGGTTGGGGGCAGCCACAGAGTGTGTGCTGGCAGGGCCTTGCGACCCCACCATGGTGTCCACGGGCTTGGGGGCTGCCTCCACACTCGACGCTGCAGGGTACGGTGAGAACACCTGAACATTCAGGAGCACACGCTTCACCAAGAGCTGCACCAAATAATCTCACGCATGAAAATAATTAAACCAAAGCACCGACTTTTCCCCGATCCAAAATCTAAATTCCTGTCTAAAGAACATCCCAATAAAAAAAACCAAAACCAAAATAGGTACCCAATTTGTTAAAAATAATTGTTGGAATGAGCTCAACAATAAATAAACACATTTATCTAGCCTAAAACACCCAATAGACAATTATTCTGAACTATTTACACATTTCTCTGACTTTCCTGACAGTTTTAAATTCTCCGACACTTCCAAAATTTTCTTGATTGTGCCCAACTTTTATCTGCAGTTTTTTTGGCAAGGTTGCTCTTATAAGAAATATCGAGGTTTACAAATAAGATAGCTAACTAAATTATAGAATAGACACAACATCCAGACCCCGATTGTTAGATAATTCATCATTGTGAAAGGAGGAACTCACTTTTCAACCCTTAGCCTAGTAGAAAGACATGCTGGTGAATGAACTAAGGTGTCGGACTTTTTAAAAATTGCTTGTATTATTTCCCTATCAGTTGTATACTTTCTGTTATCTGCTCCTCTCATCTCTTTCTTGGCATCCTTTTTTACATATTTTATCTCCATCATTCTCCTTAGTATTCTCTCCTTTTCCATCTTCATTACATGCCCATGCCATCTCACCCTCCCTTCCTCTATTATCTCATGTACTCCCTGTACCCTCAAGACTATAAAAAACATAAGAGGCTAGAGAAAGTGTTTTCTGCATTTTTTAGGGTTCTTGTGTGTCTACATGGTGTCTTACTCAACTTGACCAATGAAATTCCCGACAGTTTCCCTGACTTCCCCTGATCATTTCCCCTAAAATTCCCGACTAAAAAATATGTCACATTCTTCTATTTCTCCAACCTCCGCCCTCATTTTCCTATTAATCCTTTTTATGAATAATAATAAGTTTTAAAATTTGAGTAAACATTTTTTTTTTAAATTTGTACTATCATCATTTACTAGGAATTATAAAATATTCTACACAACTACAAAAAAACTACAGTTTGAATAACATTATTATTTACTGTTTTAATCATTTTTATACTTCATATTTTGATTAAAACCACATTTTCCCAATTTTTTTTTGTAATTTATCAAATTCCCGACTTTTCCCCGTTTTTCCTCGATCACTTCAAATTCCCGGCTAATTCCAGTTTTCCCTGATTTTCCCAGATGGTAGACACCCTGTGTCTATGTTATTAAAAAAATATTTACGAAAATATAAAGTTGTATGTCACTGTGAAAGTGATAGCAAGTTGGAAGTGTTAAGAAATGAAGATAAGAGTTTTTTTTGTTCTTATCAAGGCGTAACCTAACCTTCCTTCGTTCCTGTCACTCACATTTCATTAGTGTATAGTATTGCTATGAACCTACTTGTTTCATAACCACCTAGTAAATTATTACAATGGCTGCAGTTTGAACAGGTGTAGTCACAAACTACTATTAGTCTTATTCAATATTATATAAAACTGAGCAGACGTCTGTTAATGTGAGCATCATCCAACTCAAATGTTTTGCTAAAGTTCACACTACAATGTACAAGGTATTCAAAGCCACCCAAATAAAACATTGATTGGCTCTGCTAACCTCACCAAAAGTTACTGTATGCACCATTTCGGTTCTAGGATGAGGAGTTGCATCAAACTAGTCCTTGGTAAAAGTGCAAAACAAATAGAACCAAAGTTTTACTTTTCTTTCTCAAATAGGTAGCTGCAAAGTTTATTCTGCCCCCACACCCCATATGAAAGTGATAAGGAGATGGGAATGAAGAGAGAAAGAGAGAAGTTAATGTGTTCCTACTTTCCGTCTTCCACAATCACTTACATTGTATTACTGTACAGTATTTAGAGACATTTCTAAATCATTAGGACAATTATTAATTTTATAGTTTTGAATTTATTTTGTAAAATATTGTTAATATAATAAAAATCGTAAGGTCCAGAGAGGGATTAAATTTTCACAAAAGTAATGAAAAATCCATAAAATAGAAATTTATATAGTCCTTATGATAGTATTCAATGTTTAGAACAAACATTACTGTCAGTGCATTCATATGTTGAAGAAAACTAATCCCGTGAGAGCATGATTTGACTATCCATGTGAGAAATAATAAAATAAGTGATGGTGGGCAGACAGTAGTGGATAATGAACGTAATAGTGATTATGTGTGTTGAGCAGTGAACATAATAGTGATATGTTGAGCAGTGAACATAATAGTGATGTGTGTTGGGAAGCAAACATTTAAGTGATGTGTTGGCGAGTAATTGTAGTGATATGTTGAGCAGTGAACATAATAGTGATGTGTGTTGGGCAGCAAACATTTAAGTGATGTGTTGGCGAGTAATCGTAGTGATATGTTGAGCAGTGAACATAATAGTGATGTGTGTTGGGCAGCAAACATATGTGATGTGTTGGCGAGTGATCATAGTGATATATTGAGCAGTGAACATAATAGTGATGTGTGTTGGGCAGCAAACATTCAAGTGATGTGTTGGCGAGTGATCATAGTGATATGTTGAGCAGTGAACATAATAGTGATGTTTTGGACACTGAAAACAATAAGATAGTCTAAGTTACCTGGTTGGAGACAGACGAAACAGATTTGGGCCCGTTGAGATCAGAGGGCGTCGCTGCAGGTGTGACCTTGTCTTGTGCCTCCAGAGGGGTGGAGGGTTGCGGAGGGGCAGGGGGGTGCGGACTGAGGGTGGGCATGGTAGGGTCGGCCGGGGGCACGGAAGCAGGCTGGGAGTGTGGGTTGGGAAGGGGCGACGGAGCAGCCGACGCAGGAGAGCCCACCGAGGGGACAGGAAGAGAATCATGTAGGGTAGGCAGAGGGTTGGGGGTCATGGACTGGCCCCGAGGGTACGACGAGGGACCCCCAGATGGGGTGCCTATGCCGACACACCTACACAAAACACCAAAATAATGATGTTAATTTGTTTGGGTTATTGTCAACTAGTGTAGTAAATTGCTTTACTAATAAAACTTTAGTAATTAATTTATTATAATAATTAATATTATTAATATATTTTGTTTTCACAAAATGTAGAGTAGCAGTAACAAAAGGGTTATTTTTTTACAAAAGCTTATTGAAGCCAATCAAATTTATTTCCATTCAATGGTGACTTGCGAAGTGTTCTTAGGGGATACTTGGAACAATAAATATAACTTTTTATTGATTATTGTTATTTTTCAAGCCTGTATCGATTTGTGTTCCACAGAGAAGTATTATGGAGAGTGACAACATGCAGCAGAAGTCATTTCAGGGGTAGCTAATGCAGCTGTCATGCATTTCCACTCATGCTCACATAAAAACATAATAATGATTTTCTATTTAAAAACTAAAATCTAGTAGTTTTTAGGTGAAGATGATCTTTGCTTGGCTTGCCACAGGAAGAACTTCTTTAAGGAATTTGTTTTGTCAGTGTGTCTTACTGCCCATTAAGGTTATACACAATTGTACTAACCATGCTAATGTGTTGGGGATCATAAAGGATGAATTTGGAGGATGTGCACTCACATTTGTGTGGAGAATCATTTAAGGGGGGGAGGGGGGGGGGAACCTCTCAGTATACCTGATCAGGTTTTAAACTTGATCTCCCAGTCTATTGTGAGAGCGACGTTCTAGGCAATTTTACCACCGAATCAGGGTTGGAGCATATTAAATTAAATAAAGAAATTAACTTTGGATATGAATATGTTTTTAGAGTGAATTAACTATTTTCAAGAATGACACCTGGCTTCATTTGCAGCTCTTAAAATTTCCAGTCAGTTCATCTGGACCCAGTTATTTTCCTTGTTTCATCCTCTTTAATGTGTCCTCCGCCTCTTTCCATGTGGGTCCTCTTTCCTCCTCTGTTTCACTCTCATCCCTTTCCTCTTTCGAGTTTAACATATTTTCAAAATATTTAATCCATAGTTCCTTTTCTTCTTCTCCTCCTGTCTTCAACGTTCAACTTTCTTCCTTCTCCATCCATTATTCTAACGTCTTGTCCTTTATTTTATCGCCTGTTTTGTACCTGGCTATATAACACCTTCTTACTTTCTAACACGTCCCATTCCAGCATTTCTGCCAATTTTTGCATTCAATCCTTCCTGGCTCCGTGTACCATTCACTTCACTCTTTTTTCTTATCTATATATTCTTACTTTCTTTCTTCAGTCCTATTCTTAAAACTCCCTCCAAATGCTTTATTCTTCTCCACCATTGCTTCTTTCTTCCTGTCGTTCCACCAAGTTGTCTCCTTACACTTCCTTTTATCACTTGTCCTCCCACATACCTTCTCTGCAGCTCCAACCCAAATGTTCTTCCCCCTCTACACTTTGGATCTCATCCTTAGGCATTACGTTTCTTGACTTTCTTAGGTACACCTCTCTTTCCTCTTCATTCTTTAGCCTCCATATCTCTGTATCCTTATTCTTTATTTATCTTACTACCTTTCTGCTACAGTCCCATCTATTCATGTCTGCAACCAACAACCAAGTATTGCCGAGTTCAATATGTTCACTTTCTACTACGTTTCAGGGTACCTCTTACTTCCTTAATAAAATATTCTCTGTATTTTTCAGAAAGGATTTCCATTTTTCCAGATACTTAAGAGAGGATATTATAAAGCGGGGCGAGGGATAAAAAAAATACATTTGAAATAAATGTAACTTTTGTGAAGTCATGTCAACTAGGTTTAGAATATGATGATTTGACCTTGATGGGGACATTTATGCAGTTTTTACACTTATTTAGAGACCCTGATTTGAAGATAATAAAAATTATTCCTTAAAAATAAGTTGCATTTTGGTATTAAAGCTCGCTGAGTTAAATATTTTTTTTGTTGCTAAAAATGGTAAAAAATATATATTCAAACTTGGGTGATACAGATAGAAATTTTTATGACCAAATTTCTTATTCTTACATTTTAAATATTTGCCTTTGATCACAATATCCCTGCATAGTAGCCAGATCAAACAGATATTTTACTTCTTTATCAACGGTCTTTGTTAAGTAATTACTTTTTCTGAACTGGAAATTTAGAGTGATTATGAAAATATTAAAAATAAAATTGTATTAGTGTAGTTGAGACTACATTTACTGGCAGTTTTAGGGGGGGGGGAACAAACAAACAAACAATGAGGTTTGTTACCAAATAAAACAGTTTGTTATAATTATTTCTCATTAGTATCAACATGCTCAGCCATTATTTACATACAATAGGGGTCGTAGTAAATTTTGTAAAAGGATTTTTTTTTCTTTCTGTTGGTATAGTATCTAAATTAAAAAATATTCTAAAATGAAGCCGAAACATATTTTGATATTCCTTTAATGTGCTAAATAAGAGTTTGTAAAAACATGTTTCATGATATTTCGGCATCTTTAAACATATCCAATGAAAAAAAAGGGGATCTGACTCTTGAGAGCAGCTAGAACAACACCACATCCACAATAGCCTAATAATTTTTAGCCAACATATCAAAGTTTATTACTACACAATTATTTAGTTCTATTTTTGATCACAAAGTGAGCCAAATGCTAAAGTAAATAAAACAAATTTTGAAATAATTTATTATTAATGGTTTCATGTGTTATATTATTAAAATATATATATATATATATTAGCAGAGTAAAGATGAATTAAATGCAATTTTTATCAAATATGCACACTAAAAATCACAATCTGATCGGTTTAAATCAACAAATATAAGATGGCCCCATGTGAAAACCTCAAGTTGAGGCACAACCACATTGTGGGCATAGACACGGTAGTCGAGCACCTCTATTATCACCCTGAATGCGCAACCTAACATCTTATATCGGTAAAACCAAACAAGTGTGTATGTGATGCCCTCTTTGGGGAAAACTTTAACTAATGTTTTTATCTGATTAGAGAGTATGTTGTGACTCCGCGCATATCTTGTTTCCCAATAGAATAAACCATTTATGTGGTCGTGGAAAAGTTATGGTTTTTAATCTTGAGTGGTTGTTTATCTATTGTGTTATTGTTAATGCAGTGTACAACTAATAACAAACAGGGATTCATTACAACAAGCAAAACATGTTACCTAAGCTAGCATAACATGCAAACAACAAAATAAATATCACCCGGTACCAACATGCTGCATGTCCACAAATATCTACCAATGCTTGCTAAGCTAAAGTTATCTTACTGATGAATTATAGCCACCACACAATTTAGTTAACAAGAAAATAAAATTAAAACTTTTGGGTGTCCAAATAAATGTTTTTTTTAGATATCAACATAATTATAAAATGGGAATTATTTAGATGAGGTTAGAACAAGATTTTATGTTAGATTTTAAAGCGTTCTTTCAGGTATATTAGTTTTTAACAATGTATTTACCAGGAATAAAGGAACCAATTATATGACTTTGGGAAAAATATATTTAGGACCTTAAAATAACTAAAAAAATTGCATATTTCTCCCCTAAATATTTTGTGGTGGATGTTTGAGTCGTACAGAAGCAGAGTTTAAAAATAATATGTTTTATGAACAGATTTAGTAAATACACTTGTTTTATTTGATCCATTAAATTCAATTAATGCTTGATGCATTGTTGATAACTGAAACGAGATGTGTCAACATTAATCTGTGTTACATCTCTAGCACAAGTGCACATCTTGCATAACAAATCTTTTAAGGGCCGGTCTTATGATCTTATGACTCCTGGATGGATATTAATCTGCCAGTTAAATTCTTATCACCACCTAATAAAATGTATTTATCCATCACATTTTTATCGGGAGGTTTAAGAAACTGATAAAATTGGCGTTGCCATAGTGACGCGTTGTTTTTCATGAGGTTTCACCAATCAAAATCTGTTTTTAGGTTAAAATCTTGGTTTGCGTGTTTAGTAAGCACAGGCCTGGGCTCTTAACTATATATAGGGTTAGAAGATTTAATTCACACTTTTACAAAAACTGTAAAGTTATTTGTAGAGTTATAGTTATATAAGAACAAATTATTTAAATGTGAGTACAATAAATGAAATTTTGTAAACGTTGTACCCAACTATTACCCACATTTTGGCAGACACCGAAATTAGTACTTGCAAGACAACTTGGCTTCTGCGCCAATGTGACACCATCTGTTTCCTTGCACTCGTTTAGCCGCCATTATTTAACAAATGTTGAACGTTGTCACCACTCGCTAGGTTGTAATGGTATCAGTAGGGCTTATACACATGCGTGCACCAGTAAAAACAGTACCAACCTTGCATGTTCTGCATGAAAATATATTTTTCCTACAGATAGATATCTGGCAGATAAATTCAGTTCATAATACGCAAAAAAGTGGCTGGTAACCTTTATAGTCGCTCTCTTTAACCTCCAGATAGCATTATTTACCTGTTGTCATAAGACTGGCCCTAACTGGCTTAAGGTGGGAGTGCAGTAAAGGACACCAGAAAAGGCACGTGTTTTTGATATTTTTTTTATGGCAAAACATTTTTTTATCCAAAATAAATAAAATATGACTCCAGTAGAAACAAAAGAGTTCAATTCCTTAGCATGGTGATATCAACAGTGGTTGTATATATGTCATGGAGTAGAGAGGCATTGATTAACCCATTCCCTGGCGTGGGCGTTGAACATCATCTTTGTTTGCCAGGTAACGTTCCCTGGTACGGGCACGAATCAACGTTTCATCGAATTAAGTTATTGTAATGCCATCTATCAATGAACCACGATACTTTTATCCAGTCTGAATACTTCTTATTGAAGATAATAGATGGAGCTACCAGTTAAATACTATACTATGACTATGAATCAAGCAATAAATGAGGAAATGAGTAACAAAAATATGTTTTAGATAAGAGTATGAGAGTAGAAAAATGGCTGCCGGTACTGAATAGACCGCTGTGCTAAACACACACTAGTGAACGAGTTAACAAACCCTTTAAATGAAGAAAAAAGTTGGTCAGATATTAAACAACTATTGATATAATCATGTGAGGAAAATTAAACACTTTTGTTTTTACTGATTAAATATTTAACTCAGTTAAAAAAAAGAGCTGATAGGCTATAAAAACTGTAAAAATGGCAACCTTTTCTCGCGTCCCCTACACCCGCACCTTAAGACTCACATGTGTGCTTGCAGGGCCTAGTGGGTCTCACTGGGGTGTTAGAATGATGGGGAGATCATGGTTTGAGCCCTGGTTGGCTGTACTGCTATACATAGCAAACATTACAGCTGCAGATGAATACATGAGAATAGATCTAGTAACTTTTTATAGTTGTCAGATAACATTCTGTGCCGGGTGTTTCGAGGGAACGAACTTGGAGAAACCAACCCCGACCTGTGCTACTGGCAATATTGTTATCAAATAATTACATGGCTGACATTGGTTCGGCGTGGCCATTGTCATGTGAACAGTAAACATATTTTCTGTGGCCAACGATGAAAATAGTTCAATTTATTATTATTACTACTACTACTCCTATCTAAAGATAGGACAAAACTGCTATTTTACAAAATTTGAATTTTAAAAACATGGTGGAGTTAAGAGGTTTAATTTACTACATCATAAAATTTCTATTTAAAAAAAATAAAAATTAATTAAACGATAACATTATTAGATATAATATGTTCATTATAACATTCAAACTATTAGTTAAGTGATAACTTTATGGCATGGGGTATGGTTGTTAGGTTTTACACTACCAGAAAAATTATTTAAGCTCCAAAAATATATTTCAGTTTCAAAATTTAAAAAAACGATTGTTTTTTATGAAGTTATAATTTTGAAACTGAATTTTTTTTTGTAAATCTTGAATCTCACATCTTCCTGAGGATTCAAAGGTCTCATCCCTTTATAAACACCAAATGTAAACCAAAGCATTCAAACCCAAGGTTGAGTTGGCGTGACTGTATTAACATTGTTAGTGAGAGCCAGTTGAAAGCAGGTTAGAAGAGTGTGTTAGCAATGGCCCTGCCCCCTCCAGAGGGCGTACCAACCTCGAGTGCTCCATGTCTGGAGGCAAGCGGCGGTGGAAGGGCGCCACAACCCCTCGGCTACCCTTCTCACCCTTGCCGGGTTTCACACTACTAACGGCGCCCTTGTTTTTCACGCCACCAGGCGGATTACACCTGAAAGTTGGGACACAGTCAGTCTCACTAATTCAACCCCCTCCACAAATGGGTCATTGGTATGATGGGCCTCCTTAGAAGAGTGGGTTTTGGATTACTCTGAGGTGGTCCTTAATGCCTCTAACCAGTACAGGGTTACCACTTTTTTTTTGGAGTAAAATTGCTTGTGTTTAAAAAAAAAGCTTTGGTAAAATTATAGAGGTTCGATAAAGTAAAAAACGACAACCAGGACAAAGGTATCAGACCCAGGACAGTGTAGACAGAAGCAATTTTGGGTGGAGTCAATAAAAATGTAAACTCCAACTCCGGCTCCAAAATAAAATCTTACAATAGTATAACAATATTTGGGAACTATACAATTTTAATTTTATTCTTTTTTTTTATTCTTTAGGACCAATATTTGTAATGTGGATTGACCAATTTCACAATGCCAAAAAGCTTCACATGAGGTCAGTCATCTGTATCGGAGCATTTTACTGTAGTAAATTTGTTATTATGAATTAATATACTTCTATCTATGAAGGAGACAAAGTCTGAATCCACCAGTAGAAAAATAAAGGAATCGGAGCCAACACCTTGGCTTTATGTGCCAATGCGCTACCAGTGATCCGTCCTGGTTTGTTTTATATTCACTAGATGTTGTGTTGAGTATAACCAGGATATGGCACTGGTACACAAAGCCATAGGTGCTGGGTTTGATCCCTATGTTCAAGTTGTCGACTTTTCCCCTGATTCCCCCTAACCATTTCCTGAAAAAAAAGTATATCACATCCTTCTAGCTCCTCATTTTTCTATTAATAATTTTTATGAATAATAAAAAGTTTTAAAATTTCAATAACTTGTTATTTTAATTTGTATTACATTATTTACTATGAATTATAAAATATATTACCCAGCTGGAAACAAAAAAAATTACAGTTTGAATAACATTGTTATTTACTGATTTAATGATTATTATATTTCATATTTTGAGTAAAACAACGTTTTCCCAGATTCCCGACTTAATCCCGATCACTTCAAATTCACAGCTAGTTCCCGTTTTCCCGGATGGTAGACACCCTGCTGCGAGGTCTTCAGGCAATATATACAGTTGTTACGCAGCCCAATGTCCGGGTGAAAAAAGGGGAGGGGAAGGGATGTTATTAGACACATTTTCTTCTATAAAAATAACTACAACTTAAAGATTGCAGTTAAATGTTCCAAATTCACAAATATTGTGGTATTTTTGTTTAAGTTACCTGCGTAGTTACTTATGTTTTTACGGGTATCCAGGGATGGCAACCCTGCAGTATTTGTACCAGAAGTATCTTCTTGATTGAAAATACTAGTTTATTTGAAATAACAGTTCACAGCGACAGAGGCAAACAAAGTTCATGAGCAAGACATGACAATGTAGAGCTATCTTAGAAAAGTAGCTAATGTGGCTACATGCTAGAGCATTTCAATGAAACACTAATTTCATGCAAAAAAAACCCAAACAAAATGTTAAATCAAATACACACACATATAGAAGAGATATTTGGCATTTGAAGCTACACTTATATGTGCAAGCATATAAAACAGTATGGTACAGTACACAAAGTTGTGCCTTCATGCATCTAATTATGTCTATATTACACACGATAGTGTGAATATACTTTTTACAGTACACACATTATTCTAAAGTTGGGTGAAGTATAATCATTATCAGCAAGCACAGCCAAAACTTAAGAAAGAATTGATCATACCTACAAGTTATAGTAAATAATGACGAAAAATTCTCCAAATAATGAATGGACTTCGATGGTTCAAAAAAGATGAAATTTTATAAGTGACGTGGTTGGCGAGTTAACATAAACTTGAGGCAAACAAATTAACCTAGGCTTCCAGGACTTTGCTAGTCCTGGAAATCAACCAAAAGTCAAGTCAATGACAACTGTGGAAGCTTACACAGGAAAACTCAAATGTATATAGTTCTCAAACTGGCTAGCACGAAGAATGTTGAGGAATAGAGCACACAGTAATTTAATATTTATATCTTATAATTTGAACTTTGATTCCTCTCAACATTCTTAAAAGTAATAAAAAAAAAGTAATGAGCTGTGAAAGAAAAGGGTATATAAATGTCACATGTTTGGAAATTTTGTGACTTTTCAAGTCAAAAAATGGTATTTTTTATGTCTATTTGTAAGGATAAAACAAAAGCTTTTACATGGTGACTATAAAACTTTTACTATAAAATTTCTTGACTTTTCCAAGCTTTCTTGTGTGATGTGATTTTTTTTTTGTTTATTACGTTGATCACATATTTTCAAAATATCCTAAGCTACAAAACATCACGATTTTTATAAATTTTTGTTCTTTTCCACTATTTAATGTTTTAGGTATAGCTTCTGTGTCCCAGTGTAAATATGTTATAAAACAAATCCTGTTCAACCATCTCATGTTAAAATAACATATCTAGGCAACGCATTTTGTTAACATAGAGAAACAAAAATATCTCACTTTTGGTGAAAGTATAATTAGTCAAGTAATTAAATTCCCTGAGTTTTCCTTATTTTCAAATAAATTCCCCGACATTTCTGTTTTCCATTACCTTCAGGTTTTTCCCGTCTGTTGCCATCATGAACTACTTGCATAGTTTTTTTAGTTCTGAATATAAAATATCTAAAAAAGAGTGATATTTAAAATTTCTCAAGATAAAAAAATTTAATTAGCAAAACAATGCTTTTCGGGTTTTTTAAAATTCATTTCCCTATTATTTATTACAAAAAGACTTTGAGATTCGTCAAAACCAAAGAATATGTTGGTAACAAACACACCGAGACATAATTGTAGGGATGGAATCCTTGAATCTTTGGGGATTATCCAGAATTCAAGGAAATGTTGGATTCAAAAATAGGATTTTTTTTTTTGCAAAATTTTTCTAGTGTAATTTGTTTTAGAGCTCCAATACCGCTTATTGGTGGTTCAAAAATAATTATAATTATAGTAAAAACTTAGCCACTGGGCCCAAGACCAGTAATTTAACACTTAACTGAATGCAAGAATATTATAATAAATTAATAAAAAATTTTTTAGCAGGAATTTATATTTGTCTATTATTCCATTTTATTTTTATTTTCTCTGCATTTTTCCAAGATTTGGATTCGTAGCCGATATTTGTGATTAGAATTAATACATAACAGTGGATTCAACCAAAACTATAGTATAAATATAATTTATTGTTGGTGGCATAAAATACACGACAAACCAAATATTATTTGTCAATGCCACAATAACTTTTTAAATATTGTAACTTTAACTAAAATTTACATTTTTAAGGATTCAAGGATTTGAATTTGGATTTAAAAAAGAAAAGTGTAAGTGCGAAAGTGTATAATGAAATGAATATAGAAGTGTGTTTGTTTGTATCTAGGCCTAACCTAACTATCCTTTCAGGATGGTTTCCTTCACTATCACTTACTTTACATCACTGTACAGTGTTTCTACACTGTCTTATTATACATGTCCAAGCCATTAGGCAATTTTGAAATTGACTTGCAGGAAGTATTATGTCGTTTGAATGTGGTGATAGGCAGAATGGATCTTTATATAAATGTCTCCAAAACTAAGGTAATAGTTTTTGATAAGGATGGATTAGGAAATGATTGTCAGCATAGTATAAATGGAAACATGTTGGAACAAGCGAATGATTTTTTTGTATATCTGGTGAGAATGTTATGTAAAAATGGAAAGACGGATGTTGAAATCATCTCGGAGAGTAGTTGGGCATATGTGGACTATTGTAATGAATGAAGTAGTATCTAAAGCGGCAAAGATTGCAATATATAAAAATGTGTCGATGCCAACATTGTTTAATGGATGTGAAGTGTGGGTTTGTTAGGAGGAACAAAAAAACATCAGGGTGAATGTGGTTGGAATGAGGTATCTAAGAAATGTATGTGGAAAAACTCGTATGGACAGTGCCAGTAATGAATGGGTGCCTAAGCAGCGTGGTTTGGAAGGGAGTCCGATAGGTCAATGTGGAATAAGTGTCTTACGTTGGTTTAAGCATATTGAGAGGATGAGTGTGGATCGAGTGATGAAGCAAACATATGAAGGTAGAGTGCGTAGATCAAATGCCAAGTAATAAGTGGCTAAATGTGGCAAACTAATGTACGAAAAAGATAAATATTAATAGTTTTAATAATAAAAGCCCATGCATGACAGGGAAAGTGAGGATGGATCAAGTATGGAAACCAAAGGCCTGGCAATCTTAATAGTTGAGCCAGAGATATCCAGTTAGTCATATTTATACTCCTTTGACCTCCTGTTTAGCATCTTACTGAAGAAGAATCATTGTTGTGTATGTTTGGTTGACTATATTGAGGAGCGCTGCTTTCAATGTAAGTCTAGTTTAATAACAAATTTTATTTTATTATATAAATTAAGAGTTGGGTTGAATCCCCTATTTTACAAATCTGAATCTCAAATCTAAATCTCCAATTGACCTTTGAATCACAAATCCAAATCTTGGAAAAAATTATGAACATGAAGAGGAAATAAAGATATAATAGAATTAAAGAAAATACAAATATTAATTAAATAATGTTAACATTGTGCTTAAAAGCAATTCATTATAACATTAATAGTGTCAGTTAAATATTAAATTACTGATCTGGCGCCTTGTTAAGTTTATCGTATTATTATAATTGTTCTAAACCACCAATAAGCAATATTAAGGCTCTAAAACAAATTTCTCTTGAGAAATTGACAATTTTTCTTCTTCTAAGGATGTGAGTCTTGAATCTGAAATTTTCTCGGATCCTCAAATCTCAAATATCCTTAAGGATTCCATGTATTTGAAAGCCCATCCCTAATAAAAATGAAACATGTTCAACCCATGGTCCTCAAGGTTATTCTATTCTGCCAGCTAAAACTGAAATACTTTAAATTACAGACATAAACCAAAAATTTAGTGTCTTGGAATAGACTTAGATGAGCACTAATTTTCATTTCCATTTTGTGTGTCTTCTTTCATATTAATTCCTTGTATAGTGTTACTTGTAAAATGTATGGATGTTGAGAAATAATAGTTATTTACGTATTTGGGTGTAAGGTCCTATAAACGTTATAGTCTCCAAGAACTTATATTCAGCCCTCAATTGGAGAAGAGATAGGACATACCTGATATAAATTTAGTTTCAAACTTTTTTTTTTAAATGTCTTTACTAAGTGATGATGTTGGTATTTCAATGAATGACACAGTGCCCTTGAAAGCACAAGCAAGGTTAAGAACCACAACACTGGAGTTTAAGAATATTTCAAGGGAACCAACATTATTGTATTTTGGTTTCAAAGAATAAATCACACAAGTGTTTAGGTATCAATACAAGCCAAGACAATCTCGTCTGGGCCAGGTTTGTTTTGAATAAATGAAACTGTGGAAGTGTAAAAAAAACTGGCCAAACATTGATTTCCTTCAAACCACAAAAGCCCTACCAACTATTTTACGCGACACCAATAAGTGGCCAATCATAGATTAAGACAAACAGGATAAAAAGTGGCCATTATTGACATCTTTAAGCCATCCTCGACCTAATTCGTATCTGTTTGTCCAACTTAAGTGTCACCAGTGCATTTCCCCTAACAAATACAATTTAATACGGACAAGGGTAGTGTTTTTTTAGCACCGCGTCTTACTACCTGTTCGGGCCATCTGCTACAAGGATAGTTAAAAAATAACATTATTGCATTCTACCAGCAGACACAAAATAAAAATAGTTAGCACTTTCTTTAATCTTGGACATGAAATAGTCATTTGTAAATAAAGTGACACAAAATTTAGGACATGAAATTATTAAATATTTACAAAAAACCATGAATGATTTTTAGTGGGAAAATGGTCTTGCACAATAATAATAATTAGCACCGTGTCTTTACCACCCGTTCGGGTTTTACACACTTACGCTAATGTGTAATGGTAGGGTGATTGTGAGATGAAATGGAGGACCTACAGTTTAACGTGGGATCCGAACCATGGTGGCATTCACAAGTTGCGATTAATACAAGTCTTGTCAGAGGTGAAGGAAGGGTTTGGCAATCAGATAAATCTGTGTCGGGACCGAGGATTGAACCCCGAACCCCAGCACAGAATTCTGACACCTGTCTTGCAAAAGTTTACTTATATTTATCAGATTTGTGTTTCATTGTGTTATCTGATGCTATTGATCTTAAGAGAAAAAGGTTTCAAAACTAAATAAATAATACAGTTCAGTCTACGTTTAATAACATTTCCTAGACCTACCAATTTTATTAGTTAAAAAATAACTGCAAAAGTATGTACAATAGGAGGAACATGGTTTGAAAAATAGCCCACTGTAAAAAGAAGAGGAGCCATGTTCTATTGGGTGGTCGTAGTACAAAGTCCCCCCTTCTTTCCTCAACACTAGTTCAAAAAACAAGAGGGCGGCAAAGGATGGAGGCGTTAATAAAATGAATGCATCTTGAGACAGGGACTGTTGCACCTATGTGAGTCAGTTGAAACAAGACCAGCTAAGTTGCTCAATATCACGGTTACCTGCATTTCAACTTAAATTATTTTTTCCCTAAGGGATATTAAATTAGGTTTGATTTATTTTGTTAGGGTTTCCTTTAAAAAAGAAATGGGTATATTTGGGTTATCCGCTTGGCTCTGGTTATTTAAAAACTGAAAGAAATGAAAGCAAGCTGAGAGAGGAAGAGTGAGTCAAGTGTGCTTACTTGGAGCAGCTGCAGGAGGTCTTGCGAGCGGGCTCCACAAAATCCCAGTGGCCAACGGGTGGTTGTTGATTGGCCGTGCCGTCACCCTCGGCCGCTACGTGCTGGGTGGGGTTCAGGATGCTGTCCTGCCAAACATGCTCGGGCAAGTGCACAGCCAAGGAGGGGGAGAGTGGGGGTGCCGGGGGAGACTTCACAGGGCTAGCACAGTCGTCCATGTCCGTGGCCAGCACGTAGCAGGTAGGGTAGCGCATCTTGACTCCACCCACCACCACCTCCACGGCTGGGGGCAAAGCGGCTCCTTCTTCACCGCCTCCTCCGATAGGGTAGAACTGGCGCCAGTCTTCCAGGAGCCTTTGGGTGTGCAGATCCACTGCCTTGTACACCTGGCCCGTCAGCGCGCCCGACAGACCGAAAGGCGCCAGCAACACTGTGGAGACACCAATGTTAGAATTGAGAACAGGTCAAAGAGAACCAAGTATAATGGCCCCATCACAGGTTGGTTTAGTAGATGTGCATAACATTAAGGATGAATAGAATGATTACTGCTTGGGTGTTCAGGTAAATTCCTATTTTTGGTAAGAATATCAATAACTACAGTTAGGAGCGTGCAAAGCTTCAAAAAACAATTATTCTGCTTGCCAATAAATGTTAATATTTAGCACCGCGTCTTACTACCCGTTTGGGTTATACGCTTTTAAGTACTAATTACACTAATGGATTAGGAATTGGAAAGGTTGAATTAGAGGAAGTGAACCCGCATTTGCGTGGAGGGAGAGTGGAAAACCATTTAGGAAAAACCACCCACAGTTCACCCGACCGAGATTCGAACCTCGATCTCCCCGTCCTCAGCAGTCGAGCTCAACATGACAAGCGCGTTAGCCAACTATGCCACCGAGGCGGGTTTTTTGCCAATAAAAATATTGACAGCTAAAATAATCAATTAATGTTCAATTATTGCCATTCTGGGCTGTTATATTTACCCTGAAAAATAGCATTCATAGTTCATTCCTTTATGGATTAAATCATGACCATTATGAGTTATAGCATAGTGGAAAAAAATCAAGGTAATATGCTATCAGGGTAAACAAAGGATACATTACATGTTAATAACTCACATAAAAAACTGATGTAATTAAATTATAATTTGTGATAGTAGCTTAAATTATCAAAATGAAATGAATATTACATTATTATAAATCAATGTGGAATAAAACATTTTGAGATTGGTTTTAGAGTAAAGTGGAATGAATAGGTACAAACAATTCTAGCATAAAAAATTAACAAATAAAATAGACCCACATATTAGAGTTGGGCCGAACCCACTACCTTATGAATACGGGATTTAACTTTGAATCCCGAATTTCAAATCCAAATCTAGGAAAAAAATATGAATATAAGAGGTAACATAAATATTGTAAAATATAATAGAAAATACAGATAGTAACCAAATGTCAACTTTTTTTTTATTTAGTACATTCATACATTCAAATAAGTGTTAAATAACTGGTCTGGGGCCTGGCGGTTGAGTTCATTCTATAACTATAAATGGATCTAAACCACCAATAAGCAATATTAGAGCTATAAAATAAATTTCACTTGGAGCCCAAATCTCCCTGTCTTTGGCAGTCTAGTTCAACACAAGATTAGTGAGCTAGACCACGCGGCCACCAAAGTGGTTAACAGATAATAGTAAAACATCAATTCAGTTTAAAGACTATTTCATATTTTTGATTTGGGTTTGCTATGGATTCAAAAAGTTGACTTGCACTCCCGTAATATCAGTTAATACAATGAATATATTTAGCACCGTGTCTTACTACCCGTTCGGGTTATACACTTTAAGTACTAATTACGCTAATGGATTAGGAATTGGGAAAGTTGAATTAGAGGAAGTGAACCCGCATTTGCGTGGAGGGAGAGTGGAAAACCATTTAGGAAAAACCACCCCGAGTTCACCCGACCGAGATTCGAACCTCGATCTCCCCGTCCTCAGCAGTCGAGCTCAACATGACAAGCGCGTTAGCCAACTACGCCACCGAGGCGGGTAATACAATGAAGACTGTCCAGTTTTGATACTAGAATTAAATTGAATGATAACCTTGATATGAGCTTGAATGGATGGAAGTAGAGAGAATCTAATGAGAAGAGAGCAAGCAGCAGGTGAAGTTGCTCTTTAGGTGCGTAAGAGAAGTGCCCTTGAGGTGTAAGGAAATCCTATACAGGGCATACTTTGTACCCTTTGTCATTTCATCAACAACTGTTTACAGCCTGGGGTCGGATCAGTTTAGTAAAATGGCTACAGCTTCCTCTATCTTTCCAAAATTCCTCCTCAGTCTTATCCTCTCCCTTAACACTTTCAGTTATCTGCTTCTCCTATCTCTTTCTTAGCCTTCCTTGCAATCTCTTTCCTATCTACTTCATTTCCAACATTTTCTGTGGCATCCTCTAATTTACAGAAACAGGACATTGAATGTGAAACTAGGAAAGTGGAGGCCAGGGGAATGAAGTTTGTGAGGAGTATGTTAGCGGTCACGAGGAGGAACAGCATTAGGAATGAAATTATCCAGGAAAGAGTGAGCGTACATGGAGTACATGTGATAGAGAAAGCAGGGCTGAAATAATAGGGCCATATAATGAGCATGGAAAAAGAGAGGATGCCAATTAAAATGTTGGAAATGATCTATGTAGGAAATAGATTGCAAGGGAGGCCAAGAAAGAGAAGCAAGAGCAAGTAAGAGCAAATGTGGTTGTAGGAAGGAGGAAGATGGAGGCATTTTACTAAACTAGCCCAGCCACGGACTGGAAATAGTAAATTATGGTGATACATGCTTGATTAACGCTTTTAAGATGTCATTTTTCACTTATTTTATTGAGCCTATTTTTGGGTTTCTAAAAAAAATCTAGTGCATGTTTGGAAAAACATATTTTGCATTAAAATAAGCACAGTTAAAATTATTTTAATTTTGCTAATATATCATTTTTAAACTTGTTATAAAAACTCAAATAAGTGGCATACTGGAATATTTGGCTATGCACCAAAACAACAATCACAGAAAAAAAAACCAGAAAACACTTGAATTCTTTATTTCTTTCCTAAACTATATTAGTTTGGCCACTCAGTTCACCCTGAAAGGCAGCAGTCGCTCCTTGACAGGTACAGTACACTATGACCCTGTGTTATAAACTGTGGCATAGTGAGACAATGAAAAGATACAGATGTTAATAATAATAATAATAATAATAATAATAATAATAATAATAATAATAATAAGCACCACATCTTACTACCCATTCGGGTTATACGCTTTAAGTAATAATTACTCTAATGGATTAAGAATTGGGTAGGTTGAATTAGAGGAAGTGAACCCGCATTTGCGTGGAGGGAGAGTGGAAAACCATTTAGGAAAAACCACTCCCAGTTAACCCGACTGAGATTCGAACCTCAATCTCCCCGTCCTCAGCGGTTGAGCTCAACACGACAAGCGCGTTAGCCAACTACGCCACCGAGGCGGGTGATACAGATGTTAATGAAATTATTGTTATATTATGTGATTTAAAAATCTTAAAAGCCTGCAAGTATTTTAATTCTGTACAACTTTTCCATTTAACTCAAGTTTTTGACAGTTCTAAATGGGCCCAGTCCTATTCAATTCCAAACTATCGAGATTGTAATGTACTTAAAATTATTTGTTTCCGGGACAAATGTTGAGGAAAGAGCGAGAGTATTGGCCTTGTCATACCTGGCGCGCCCGAAGAAGATGCCTGAGCCTGCACCAAGTGCTGTCGGGAGAGGTTCCGGACCAACGGGTGCATCCGGACATCGATGCTGGCACACACTGTGCTCTCGCCATGAACGAAGAATGCAAACGCAAAGGAGAAATGTGTGCTAAAACAAACAATATCGGGTCATATCATCACTATGTCAGTCACTGATGATTAGAGCATCATACACACATTTATAGGCGACATTGCATACCTTTCACCAACAAGTTTCTCTGCCCCATCGTAAGGTTGAACAAACCACTTGCCTATGCGCACAAAGTCTCGAGACAGCAAACACCTGCAATCAGAGATACACATGATTATTACTGAAGGTTTGTATTATCCATCATACACTAAAAATATACAGTGTAGATCCACTAGGGCAGGGGTTCATATACTTTTTGAGACTACGCCGCCCTTCACATATAAGATTTTTTGTAAAAAAAAAAGAAAAAAAAAGCCCACTCCATTTTCAGACTGTAAGGAAGAAAGTTGAGCACTGGTCACGCTAGGAGCATTAGAATCCGGAACACACACAGTATGAAGGGAGGGCACTCACAAGGGAAAATATGTGTTTTTTTGTATCGTTTATTCCATTCTTTAATATATGTACAAGTACACGTATTGAAAATGTGCTTGTTGTGTTTCGCATAGTTTGGGAACCCCTGCCCTAGGGAAAAACAAACATGATAAGGAAATACTTTCCTTGCTTACCAACTCCATGGCATAAGAAACTCGAAAAGTAATTGTCACACGTACAATAGTACTACACCCTCTCTCTATCTTGAGTTAGTTCTGTCCAGTCCACCTCATTACACCATATCTCTATCTTGAGCTAGTTCTATCCAGTCCATCTCATCACACCCTATCCCTATCTTTAGCTAGTTCTATCCAGTCCATCTCATCACACCCTATCCCTATCTTTAGCTAGTTCTATCCAGTCCACCCCATCACACCCTATCCCTATCTTTAGCTAGTTCTATCCAGTACCACCTCACTACATCCTGTCCCTATCTTGAGATAGTTCTATCCAGTCCACCTCATTACACCCTATCCCTATCTTTAGCTAGTTCTATCCAGTTCATCTCATTACACACTGTCCCTATCTTGAACTAGTTCTATCCAGTACATCTCATTACACCCTATCCCTATCTTTAGCTAGTTCTATCCAGTCCACCTCACTACATCCTGTCCCTATACTTGAGATAGTTATACCCAGTCCACCTCATTACAATCTATCCCTATCTTGAGTTAGTTCTATCCAGTCTACCTCATTACACCCTATATCTATCTTGAGCTAGTTCTATCCAGTCCACCTCATCACACCCTATCCCTATCTTTAGCTAGTTCTATCCAGTTCATCTCATTACACCCTATCCCTATCTTGAGCTAGTTCTATCCAGTACATCTCATTACACCCTATCCCTATCTTTAGCTAGTTCTATCCAGTCCACCTCACTACATCCTGTCCCTATCTTGAGCTAGTTATATCCAGTCCACCTCACTACATCCTGTCCCTATCTTGAGCTAGTTCTATCCAGTCCACCTCACTACATCCTGTCCCTATCTTGAGATAGTTATACCCAGTCCACCTCATTACAATCTATCCCTATCTTGAGTTAGTTCTATCCAGTCTACCTCATTACACCCTATCTCTATCTTGAGCTAGTTCTATCCAGTCCACCTCATTACACTCTATCCCTATCTTGAGCTAGTTATATCCAGTCCACCTCACTACATCCTGTCCCTATCTTAAGTTAATTCTATCCAGTTCATCTCATCACACCCTATCCCTATCTTTAGCTAGTTCTATCCAGTCCACCTCACTACATCCTGTCTCTATCTTGAGCTAGTTCTATCCAGTCCACCTCATTACAACCTATATTTTTGAGGTTTATTCTAGCAATATCCCTCCATTACTATCTGGATATTCCCAACATTCTCTTCCCACTGGGCTTGCTAGTCAATACCTTGAATGGGTTTCTAGTTTCTTCCATTCACGTTTCATGTCCTACTCTCTATAATCCAAGAGATTTGATTACTCTGACAATGCAACACTGTATTGTGTATCCTCCTTCAATCGACATTATTTTGTCAAATTGAATATATAATTTTCTGAATATTCATAAATATGGGTCCTCAAATAAAAGAAAAATCACTAGCCAAAAAAACCAAGTATTTATGTTAAATGGAAATGTATATTATTCCAGGAACAAATACTAAAAGGGTATTATGGTGTGATGTTGTAGTAACTTAAATCCCTATAGCCATGCTGAAAATGATCTTGGTGTCCATATAATACAAATATTCAAACCTAAACATAACCTAAAAACATTTAAAAAGTAAAATAAACTTTAATATCAGAGTAGAGCCAAAAAGTACCTAATGTGCCTAAAAGTTGACTAACTACTAGGTTATGCTTCAAATGCTAAGCTTCAGTTGACAATACTAGGAGAACCAGAAAGAAAGTAGTGACAAAACGCCAAGGAGAGTGACCAACAATAGAAAGATTGTCACAGTTTGACTCCAACTTCGAGCTTTTGACGACTTGCAGTTGGATGTCTATGCGAGACTTGCAACTGGGAGTGTAATGTGTATGAGGCTTGTATATTCCATTCACCGTAGGAATTGACTTCTGAAAGGCCCTTTTCCCTACCATAAATCTACTATATAGTAGGATATTGGTAGGAAAAAAGACCTTTCAGAGAGTAATTCCTACCGTGAATGGAATATTTTCCCTACCATAAATCTACTATATAGTAGGATATTGGTAGGAAAAAAGACCTTTCAGAGAGTAATTCCTACCGTGAATGGAATATAGTCTTACCTCTCAATAAGATTGTGCAGCGCCTTGAAGAGCAGCGCGCGGCACTCGTATGACAGTCCGCTCTCCCACGAACCTTGCTCGCCATCTGGAACAATGTACACACCTATCACACAACAACATAATTAGAGAAATATAGACATGTCTACAATATGTTTCATTTCCTAATCTAGAGATAAAACATTTGAATGACCACATTTATATACTATTCAACTAATTAGTATTATAGAAAATAGCCGAGAAGAACATCATAAATGCCTGAAACCAAGTAGGCGTATAATGTTCCTGGGGCTGTCTTGTGTGTCAGTAAAAAATGTGAACTTTTAAACTATGTTCACAAAATTATGATAATTATTTAAAATAATATTTTGTCCATTCTAGTAAACAACAAACTCGTGTATTGTTGGAGGTTTTGTCAATATGTATCCTAAGGACAATATGTATTTGGCAACATCTAGGTTACCTAGGCATTTTTCATAAAATCAACAATATTAGAGTAACTACATCTTCCTCTCACTTAGTGACTCAACGGTCAAAGGGTAACGTGTCAGACTTCTGTGCTGGGGGTTCAGAGTTCAATCCTCGGTCCCTGCACAGATTTATCTGATTACCAAACCCTTCCTTCACCTCTGACAATACATCTTGTGAATGTGGGGGAATGCCAGGCCTCCATCGTGGTTCGGATTCCACGTTAAACTGTAGGTCCTTCATTTCATCTCACAATCACCCTACCATTACACATTAGCGTAAGTGCGTATAACCCGAACGGGTAGTAAGACGCGGTGCTAATAATAATAATAATAATAATAATAATATTGACTCAACTTGTTAAGCATAGCGCATATATATACACAATGGGACCGTGCCTTACTACCTGTTCGGGTAATAATTACAATAACGGTTTTAGAGATGAGGAAGGTTATATTTAGAGGAACTGTACTCACATGTGCGAGGAGGGAGAGTTGAAAAATAAAACTGAGAGAGTAAAGGAAGAGCCAGTCCAGGACAGAATAGAGAAGACACTACTAAGGGTGTATGGACATGTGAGAGGAATGGAGGGGGAAAGGACGTTCAGAAGGATGTTGGATATGGAGGTGGCGACAGGAGAGGAGGTGATGGAAACCCAGCCAGTGGCTGGAAGATGATGAACAATGTCATATAGCTACAAATAATAACAAATTCAACATACACTCTATACACTGGGGTTGAAAGCATTTTCCTACTGTAAAAATCTAATTTTTTCACCCTTCTGCTTTTCTAAAAGGAAATCATATTACACTATGAATATTATTATTATTATTATTATTATTATTATTATTATTATTAGCACCGCGTCTTACTACCCGTTCGGGTTATACGCACTTACGCTAATATGTAATGGTAGGGTGATCGTGAGATGAAATGGAGGACCTACAGTTTAACGTAGAATCCGAACCACGGTGGAGGTCTGGCATTCCACCACAGTCACAAGATATTTTGTCAGAGGTGAAGGAAGGGTTTGGTAATCAGATAAATCTGTGCCGGGACCGAGGATTAAACCCCGGCCGCCTGCACAGAAGTCTGACACCTTAGCCCTAGACCGCCAGGTCACCACTATGAATATTAATATCGATTAATTAAAGTGTTTAGTCAATTTTATAAAGTAAAGTATTGTCTGGTGTTTGGTTACAATTGAAAATAAAAATGTAAACATGAGACCAATTCAATATTAAAACTCAAAAAATACACACATTTTTGGTAGACAATCAAGAGCAAAATACCAGAAAAACAAAAAGTAACTGGTATAAAAGTATTGTCATTTGTATTTTCCTTGCTGTCGTGTTCAAACAAAATAGGTCATATTGAAATGAACTCGGTAGACTCACTCTTGTCGATCTCTAAATGGAACACCTAATTTCAAACGTTCCCATAATGTCCATTGAAATATTTGGTATGTTACCTGTCAATACAATTGTGGGTGAGCCACCGAGAAGAACAAAACCATTTCCTCCACGTATTACAAGTCACTCAGCGTCCAGGGTAGGGGCTCATTTTAAATACATCTATACCTTTATCTAGCTATTAATTGATATCCATAGTAGCCCCATGACTTCTTTGGTACTGACTGACACCTCACAGCTGACAGCTGACGTCTTTGAAACGCTACCAGACTAAATTATGTATCCCTACGTCGAACCACATGATCTGAAAAAACATGTGTTTAGCAGCTGTCACTTTTGAAAGTCAAAATTTAGGAATACACTTAAATGTTGACTGTCAGAAGTCAGCTGTGAGCTGTCAGCCAGCACCAAAGAAGCCATGGGGAGACTGTGGGCCTCAGAGAAGGGTCTGACAAACCAATATTGTGGCAACAAACGATGCTCAAGTTGCTGTATAATTACTCTACATCGATCCGAGAATATTGGGGATGAGGGCGGCGGGTAGGAATATAGATTGAGGGGTAGGGGTGAAACAGAAAAAAAAATATGCCAAAATGGAGAGCCCTGCCTTTGAATCAGTGCGTTAGCTCCTAAATTAGTTGTTTCTTCTATAAATAATACAACTGATAAATTGGAACATTTGGAGCATCGCAATGTATGGAGCAGAAACTTGGACTCTTAGGAACATGGAAAAGAAATACTTGGAGAGTTTTTGCAATGTGGTGCTGGAGAAGACTGGAAAAGATCAGGTGGACAGACAGGGTAACAAATGAAATCCTAAGAAGAGTGGGTGAGAAGAGAACCATTTTGGATATTATTATTATTATTATTATTAGCACCACGTCTTACTACCCGTTCGGGTTATACGCACTTACGCTAATGTGTAATGGTAGGGTGATTGTGAGATGAAATGGAGGACCTACAGTTTAACGTGGAATCCGAACCACGGTGGAGGCCTGGCATTCCCCACATTCACAAGATGTCTTGTCAGAGGTGAAGGAAGGGTTTGGTAATCAGATAAATCTTTGCCGGGACCAAGGATTGAACCCCGGCCGCCAGCCCAGAAGTCTGACACCTTACCCCTAGACCGCCAGGTCACCGATCATTTTGGATGTTATTCTTCGGTACATTAAAACAAAGTGAATCGGACACATCCTTAGGTATCCTCTGTATGACGTCAGAGGATGATGGTAAGGGAAGCTCAGGAAAGAAAATTCAAATATTGTATGACTAGAAGGAAAGCAGAAAGTTCTGGAAGCTGAAGAAGACAGAGGACGGGGTGCAATGGCGATCTAAGTTCAGTGACTTAAGGAATGGACCTGTCTTAAGACAGAATACCTAATAATAATACTTATTAATTATTATTATTTAGCACCGCGTCTTACTACCCGTTCGGTTTATACTCTTTAAGTACTAACTACGCTAATGGATTAGGAATTAAGGAAGGTTGAATTAGGGAAAGTGAACTCGCAATTGCGTGGAGAAAGAGTGGAAAACAAATTTGGAAAAACCACCCTCGGTTCACCCGACCGAGATTCGAACCTCGATCTCTCCGTCCTCAGCAGTTTGGGTCCACACGACTAGCGCGTTAGCCAACTACGCCAACGAGGGTGTAGGCCTACTTATTGTACTGAATTCCACAATGAATTAAGTAGGCTATGAAAACACTGCCCGTATGTGGTCTCATAGTTCACACCTTGATTTTATTATGAATGGACAGTGTTAGCATGTTCTAGAAGGTACCCAAACATAAGGTCAACCTTGATGACATTTTTTATATTACAAGTATTATTTCATGGCTATTGAAATTGTATACCGAGAGTTACAACTGCAGGTGTTGTATACACACGTGAAAGAAGACCTGCTGTCAGATAAAGGTAATAGGTTTTTGTTGGGGAAGTCATGGGTTTGAACTCTCAACTCCCGCAATCCTTTTGAACAGGTTCAGCCCCGCTGCAAGTATTATCCATTGTTTTCAATCGAGATTTAAAAAATCTGAGACATTGAGAAAAGAACATCATGTTTCTGTGTGGAACATGTTTATCAAAAAACAATCTTATTGACATGTCGCTGTGCGGAACATGTTTACCATGAAACAATCGTATTGACTTGTCGCCGCGCTGAACAAGTCTCTTGGTGAAGCGCCGTCATGGAAAATTACAACACGCCGGCCGAGATTCCGTCCCTAGCCAGTCGATATGACAATAGCCTTTCCGCGTCAGTCCGGTATTGAATGAATGACGTCACCGCATCCATGTCCGGCCAGTGTCGCCCCTAGCGGGCTCGCGCTGCACCACCAAGCCCCGCGTGTTACACAGCGTTGCCAACGATACGATCTGGATCTTACAATTACTGTCATTCCGGCACCTGTACACCCCAATATTGGGATATTTCCTACAATTTATTAATATCCTGGGGTTCTACTATAAATATACAAAATAATGCATTAGTTATTAATTACGGTATATTATAAAATATCTAGATAGATCAATATCGCGGGCCCAAAAACAAGCATTGCCACTTGTTGGCCAAAGTGACTGGTTAGTTATTTTTTTAATAAATAGAATTCTAGAAACTTAACGTGGTAGTACTTTTGCAATTTTTATATAAAACATTGATGGTCAAAAGATAGATCGAATATTTCTCCAAAAGAAACAGTTTAATTTTCTTCACATGATGATAATATCAACAGTTGTTGAATACCTGTCAAGAGTGTCCTGGAATTTATTGACAACTTTTCCTATTCATTTACAAAGTTTATCATCTAATGGCGCTATGCTCAAGACATAATCAACAACTGTTGATGTAATCCTGGCACAAAATCACAACATTGCCATAGTCTAGCGCGGTTTATGCACAAATGTCGCATACACAATCGATAATGTAAGCATAGAGAAAAGCCACAGAGTCCGTCGCATACAAGCGATAGTGTAAACACAGATAAAGAAAAAAGCTTTTTTTTTACAGGGGCAGTCACTTTAAAATCACTGATGGAAGTAGCAGAAGGTATACCCCAACTTTCTTATGAATGACGTTCCCCACGATTACTGGCTACTTAGGCCAGGGGCGTGACGTCACCAGGTGACCGCCTCTCCAATCTAACGTCCGAATGTTTCATCGAGGATAAATCAATTTAATTTGAATTTTATTTAAACTCACTAATTTACTAGGGCACTTATATTTATATTTACTACATGATGTCTATTTATCACCATATTATTATTATTATTATCATCACCGCGTCTTACTATCCGTTCGGGTTATACGCACTTACGCTAATGTGTAATGGTAGGGTGATTGTGAGATGAAATGGAGGACCTACAGTTTAACGTGGAATCCGAACCACGGCGGAGACCTGACATTCTTCACATTCACAAGATGTCTTGTCAGAGGTGAAGGAAGGGTTTGGTAATCAGATAAATCTTTGCCGGGACCGAGGATTGAACCCCGGCCGCCAGCATAGAAGTCTGACACTTTACACCTAGACCGCCAGGTCACCCATCACCATATTAAATTAGCATGTATTGAGTGTGATGTTTGAACTGTTGAATTTAAAATATTTATTTAAAATTTAGTGAAAATACTAATTACGAATAGTTGCACACTTCAAGTGTGAACTATCATTAACTAACATTTTCTCCGTACCTGCGTCTTACTCCATCCAGTCTATTCTTATATTTATTTACACCTGTGTGTCAGGGAAGTAGAATTTAGAGGAAGTATATCAATAATGGTGTTGAAGAATGGTTGGCAATAGTCTAAGATAAAACGCATCAGTAAGATTTTGCTCTGCATTTAACCACCGACATCCCTGTCCTCAATAGAACAGCCTAGATGAGGCGGACGCGTCTGTCCATCTGTGCGGGTTATAATATATTATTAACGTGAGATGTTTTTTAATATACCTACAGGTTTTTGCATTTTTAAATATTTATTAAACAAACACACATTAGATAGTGGAACATTATTTATCATAAAAAGCTATAATTGATCCAGTTGGGGGTTATTATTTTATGTAAGACTTTTACACACAAACCGTGCAAGAAATGTCTCTTTATTTACCAAAATTGGCTATTATAATATTATGGAGATTATTATAAGTATGTGTTCTGTCTTACGACAGGTACATTCATTTTATCAGTGAACTTAGACCGCCAATGCACCCTGTCCTCTGCCTTCTCCTTCAGTTGCCAGAATATTCTTTTTCCCTTCAAGTAATTTAATATTTGAATCCTCCTCCTTTCTAAGCTCCTCTTTCCCTCAATCTTTCCTTCTATGACGTCATGCAGAAGACAGTTCCTCCAAAGGATGTGTCCGATCGAGTTTAGTTTGTACCTAAGAGTCACATCCAAAATGGTTTTCTTCTTAGGACTTCTTCATTTATCACCCTGTCTGTTCACCTGATCTTCTCGAGTATTCTCCAGCAACAAATTTAAAAGCTTTCCAATTATTTCTTTTCCATCTTCCTAAGAGTCCAAGTTTCTGCTCCATGCAGTGCTTGCTCCAAATGTATCATTTCATCAGTTTCTTCCTAAGTTACAAACTCAACTTGCTGGTCATCGGTAACCTCTTTTTGATGAAAGCTTCCTTAGCCATGGCGATTGCAGTAGGCATGCTTTGTCAGCAGACTGCTCTGTTTTCCAACTCATGGTTTTCAATTTTGTCTATCAGCAGCTCTTCATTTTTTGAAATTATAATCAGTTTTGACTTATCACAGTTATCTATTACTCAAATATAAATATTTTAAGCTGCAAAATGCCATGCCTGTTAAATACTGGTAGCCACTAATAATGGCTTAGAAACGTTTGGTTGAAATGTGCCTTATGAAGTTTTTTTTAAGACACGTGTGTTAAATTACAATAATATATCATTTAAAATGGTTTTTCACTGATAGGAAGGTGAGGGTTCAAATCCCATTCAGGTGTACCGAGTTAAAAAAATATATAAATGGTTTCCCTATTCATCTTCTCGAGGTTGTGGTTACATTTCCTCTCAATTTTCGGTTACTTGTGACTGCACGAGTTTTATTGATGTTTTCTTTTCCCGCCAAATATAAATGTCATTATAAAATCTGCGAATTTTGAGGGATTTACCTTTAACTGAATGCAGGGTTCTTACACACACACGAAACATAAATTTAAGGACTTTTTAAGGACCAAAACTGTTATTTCTCGTACTGCCAAAAGCTAAACACGCCAATAAAAAAATTATAAACAGTACCAAATTTCTAATAGATGGGAAACAATAACTTTTCACCAAATTTAATGAATAGATATGACTATAAAAATAGAAATCTAACTTTGTTGTCACTTACTTCACTCTCCTTGGTTTATTGGTTAGTGCAGTCATTATATACTCAGTATTCCACAAGATGAGTATGGATTTCATAATTTAACAATGTTTCCTGCTGGCACATGCTTTTCATTTATGGTATTTTATATACAGGAGTCTAAGCATGAATGTTTGTACTAACAATAATTAAAATGTCAGTTTTTATAGGTCCTAGAATCAACAGAACGAGTAACAAACAGTTTAAACAAAATAATATCGGGCCAAATAACATTTAAATATTTTTATATCCATTTAACCTATCAGATAGCTGCTTGTTGATGTCAGCCATTGCAGCAGTTTTTTCTCTTGCTGTTCTTCTGAAACTGTTAGACTTCGACACAAATGTTAGATTTCCTGTTGTTTCTGCTTGCTCTGACAGTCTATCAGCAGATTTGGTAACTGTGTCTACATCAGCCTGAAGCCTTTGTTTTTTTGCTTTGAGTTCATCTATTTCTCCTGTGAAACTTTTCCTTTTTGAATCCTTCTGTGCAGTTTCTTTCCCTCTTCGATTCGCCTCCAAATAACTTTGCCACTTTTGTCGTGCACCAGCAACTGAGATAACCATGTATTTGGTGATTTCAATACTAGTAACACCACCAACTGATGCAATTTGTTGACAAATTATTCGCTGTTGCATTTTTTCCACCTCTATTTGCTTGTTTACAGAAAAACCTCTCTCAACTGCTGCCTGACCATGTGATAGAATAAGTACCTTTTTCATCACACACCACAATTTGTCATATTTTGTTCTAGGCTTTGCACAAGTACATAACAGTGACTCCAAACAGTTTGTCCCTGGTTTAAAATTTTGAAATTCAGAAGAAAAGCCAAACTCTGCAATAAATTCTTTATATGATGAAATTAATGCATCACATTCAGTTTCCTGAAGTCTTTTAGCCTCTACTAGTATCTTAATCACTGACACGAACTTGGTTGCACAGTTAGTATCCACATTCATATCTCGAGGATCCATACAACTAAGGTTTCTCACAATTGAGTACTCTAATGGGCACTTATGCAATATTTTCTTTACTGTCTCAATAAGAAAATCACAACATTCCATTCGAACTTGAAGAACATCCTTTTCTTTAACAATTTTTTTTTGTGGAGCAAATTCTTGACTCTGTTTTCTGCAGCGAATCCCAAGTTTATTTTGGTAACTGGCAGCTGGTTTTCTTTTTTCCATACTTCAACTTTAACCAGTTTGTTACTGGTAGTTGCTTTATTTATTTCATCTTCTTTAATGAATCTCTCTATTAAGTTTCTAAGCATTTTCAACATGTCTCTTCCCATAAATGGAAGAATTGGTGTATCAGTTTGAGACATTGTCAAAAAAAGTTCTTGTTTTGCAATTGATTGAAATATTAATAGCGTTATAGGAGTCAATGCATCACTGGTCACTTCTTTCACAATTGTAAAGGATTTGGTGTTTGGATTGGGAAGTTTCTTGTCAGTAACTAACTGCGCACATATTTAGTTACATGAGGCCACATTTCAAGAACGCGTGTTACAACAGTTGAATTTTCAACACATCTTATGGCAACAATCTTTTGGGAAAGACACTGCTATCAGTTACTTTCGTGTAATCTTCTCTTCTCGCTGGTGTGTCCTTAAATAAGTAATAGAGGCTAGATAAAATTCGCTCCACATCCCAGGTTGATGATAATGAGCCATGATTAAAAGCACCATGAATGATATGAAGCCCACAACTGCCGGTATGAATTACTGCCATGTTTGTGTCTCTCTTCAATTGATCACACACCAGGTCATAAAATTTCCAATTGACATTTGGACCATCCATGGATAGTTGCAGTAGAGACTGTTTCGGAAGACCAATTTCAGAAATCAACTTTTCAAAGGAAGTGAACATATTTTCTGCAGTAACATGGCCCAGGAAACCTGAATGGATGTAACAAGACTGCACTTTATCTGCTTCCTAGTGGCGAATATGGTAATCTAACTGCTTCTCCTGAAGCTTTCTGTTGAGGCTTACATAGAATAACAAAACAAATGAATCTTGTTTCTTAAGCTTCTCCATGAGGGCAGACTGAAAATAAGGAACAATGCCAAAACAACATATATATGCACATTTTGTTTCTGCCAATGAAAAACATTTTGCAATTCCACTGTCGAATTTTTTTTAAAAATAATAGTCCGATATCTTCACATGATTTGTATGAATAATGACTGCTGCATACTTTCAAGGCCTAAATAATTTCGGCCGTTAGATTTTCCTGTCCAGTTAAGAAGGAGCTTACTATCTGCTGTCCTTGTGGTAGTAGTTCTGAATCACGAGTCGCAGAACTCAAAGGATTGATCTGGTTGTGTAGCACCGAGAAAATAGTGAAATTTTACATGCAAGACTAAAATGTTTTTTCCCCATTCATGTGACTTGTTAAATTAGACACCCCCATCTTGGCAATGTCAAATACTGAAGAGCATATTCTACATCTGGCTTTGTTCCTGTCTGGTACTTTTACAAGCAATTTATTAAATTTGGGGTTATGTAACCACAAATAATTGAAAGTACAATTCCCCGGCATTTTGGCACGTAAATAAAAACAAAGCAAAGCAAAAGGAGATTTCCTGCCTTTAAGTAAAACACGCTATTAAAAGTTACACAAAAAAACATTCAAGAATAATGAAACAACAGTTTATTTATTCATGGCAGATTACTTGCTATCACACTTTAATAAAACTTTCGTGTGGAAATAAACACAGCGGTAACGAAGCAAACTGAACCAGTACTTAAGAATTTCCATAGAAATAAAACGCATTAAGATAAAACAAACTACACAGCTACCATCTAAACACAAAATTTCACGGGATAATGTTTACAGACACCAAAATGGCGCAACCATAGATAATAGAGTTATAGAATGGCAACTCCCTGTAGTATGGCTAGAACAGGAATTTGAACGCTAAGGTGGTTGAAAGATGAACTAATGACTATCGGCGGGCATTTTAGTGCAAAACTGTAATTATAGGAACTCAAAGTGTTACTAGGTAGTCGCAAATCTTCAAAGAATCATTACAAATGATGGTTTTAAAGCAACTTATAAAAACTGGCAAATGCACAGGAATATAGTTTTTAAATATAGGAAATTAGAGAAAGCATTGTATTTCATCGACAGTAGCGCTAATGTGTTTGCCAGAAAAGTTAACACTGTTTCCCCTTGCCCCTATAGAAATCACAGCCCGTGGGTTGATGACATGATAAGAAAACGAATAAAACAAAAGAAGCGGGAAGAGTAGCGGAGAGTAAAGTAAACAGCAGACAACAGCTAACCCTTGATCAGAGAACATGCGCTAGTTATTCCATGTCCCAGTGCATCTTAAATCACGGTCTTGACAACCATTTCAAAAATTAATATTTAAACCGAGAAATTCCAGGACTTTTCAAAACCCAGAGTAATTTAAGGACTTTTCCGGGCCTTGAACACACACACATTAAATTCCAGGTCTTTCAAGGACCGTACGGACCCTGTGAATGGTCAAACTTCATAATTTTTGAACGTAGAATTCCATTTCATTATAGAAGCAATTAATAGCTGTACACGATTTTGGCAAGTTCTTGAATCCTAACAGCCCGCACTCCTCTGTGAAACAGTATTTTCTAAGATCAAATAACTTACCATCTGTTTATTGAGTGAGTCTCTTTTGACGCCTAAATGATCGCGAATGAGGCATATTCTAATTTATTTACTTTGTAACAGTAAGAGAATCATTATATAATTTTAAGGAAGTTGCAGCAATCGAATTTAGCTTTTATTTTTTAATCAATTCGAAAATATATTTAAGATCTAGTTCATAATCATCGGGGCAAAAAAGTTCAGAGCACTCTGACATGACTCGAATTCTCTTCCCGCCCCTCTTACAAAGGTCATTTTGAGATTATGTGTGTGTTTTGGCGGCTATCACTAAACAAAGCACTTGTACATCTTGTCCCTGACATTTTTGTTAGCTCTTAAAGGTTTGTATTTTTTAAAAAACGGCGTCGAAAATTGATTAAACTATTTACACTGGTTTACAATTAGGCCTATATAAACTACATTAAAACATTATTACTGGACCCTTGTCTCACCAGACTACGTCACGCCAGGGCTCGATGAAATAGGGGCCGAGGTAGCTTCTTATAGAATAAGATGGCAGGCACTTTAAATGGTACTAATACAATATTTTCAACGATACAGCCAGCAGTTATTGTAGATATTGACCAGAAAACCTGCTTGGCCAGTGGCCTCTGAGAAAGTATCCCCAGAGACCTACAATATTACAATGTTTATAAAGTAGCAGTGAAATATATCCCCCAGTCTTTGACATAATTAAACATTACCAAAGTTATATACTTTTTTTTAATGAAATGCGATTCTCAGTGTTTTCTTTATTTTAAAATTTAAAATGATATTTTACTTATATGCATCACTCTTGCAAACTATTCAGGCTTAGAGGTTTATATCTTATTTCAATATAGACCTAGATAACGAGCAGGCTATGTTAAGAAATATTGAAAATGGAGCAGTGGCGCTAAAACGGCCGTTAGCAGAGTTTGTTTCCTAATCTTCTTTTCCCGATGGTTGTGTGCTTGACGCCACGGGAGATTTTAGAACAAATGGGCCTTTGGAGCACCTTTTAGAAAATACAAACATGTTTTTGTTGTGGGCTGTGATAACATTTTAAGGAGGCCGCCTCGGTCAGCGGGTCAGGCCACACGGACTGAAATACAATAGTTTGTCTCTTTTTATGGAACTACTACTCTATTTTGTCTAAACCTACACTACCTTTTGTTATTCACCTACAACCACTCTCTATCATGTCCATAAGAAATATGATAAAGAAAACTATGAATTTCTTATATCAAGTTAGAAAAGTTCGCTGTTAGTTCTCGAATATAAAAACATCACTGTATTTGCTAAGGAAGGCTAAATCAGGAGCGATTATTTTTAATCACGGCTAGTCTAGTGTATGGTTTTTCTATGAAACTAAAAACTATAGGATTGTCCCATGTCGGTATTTTTCGGCTTTATTTTGGCGTGAAACGTGTTTGGAAATAACGCATCGTAGAATTAAATATTGGCTGAACGACTGAGTGTCAATTTCTCGCTTACCAAGGCGGCCTTATTATATCTTATTATTTATTATTGTTATTTCAAAGGTATCGAATATTATTATAAAAAGTGCCAGGTGCATATCACATGACTTGACGTATGTTTGCGTGAAAGTAGATCTAGCTACTTTCTCAACTGCCAGCTATTTACAGTCGTAAGAAAATTAGGGCATTTGCATTATATAAAGAAAATTTTTAAGCGGAATTAACGAGAAACCGAAACACAGAGAAGAATGAGTAAATAATGATGACATAATTAAAAGAAGATATAAGCGATAAAGGTTGATTTACATATGATCATGCTGTTCGTGGTGTCAATGCACATCGCGTGCATTTACCATAAACCAAGAAAGAGGCAGACTAATGTTTGTCTTGTGCACATGAGGGCAGCATTGAACACTGGTCATCAGCTGATTGGAGGCTGATTTAAGGTGGAATTAACAGTAGCAGCGCGAAATTTCTGTTGAGTTTAAAACAAAAAAACGTTTTCAGCCAAAATAAATAAAGTATTACTCCAGTAAATACGTTTAAAAGTATAATTCTCTGGCAATAGTAATCTCAAGTTATAGAATATTTGCCTTGCCATGAGCATAATGTCAAAAGTGTGCAATACCCAAGAAAAAATATTATCTGTTGAGATTACGATGTGTAGACAATCGAAGCCCTATTTTATTTATTTTAGCCATAAACTATTTTGTCACAAGAATATAAACAATAATCGCGTTCAATTTCTTCTCATCTTAAAACTAAAATGACAAGTTGTTACGCCACAGTTGGCAACGTCGTTAGGGTGGGAGTGTAGGGGAGGCGAGAAAAGGTTCCAAGTGTTTTTGCAGTTTTTATAACAAAGATGTCCTGTAATTTAATGACAACTTTTCCTATACATTTAAAAAGTTCAGTGTATAATGCTGCCATGTCCTTGACAGATATTCAATAACGGTTTATGTCACCACGGGAAGAAAATTAAACTTTGTTTGTCTAATGGAGCAATATTTTGTTTATTTTGGTCAAAAAAAGTTTTGCTATACAACGACAAAAAAAACTGACCTTTTCTGGCGTCCCCTACACTCCCCCCTTAAACCAAATCACCCTGTGATGTCCCGAGACAATATATGTCCATGCTGTATAAGCTTACCTCGCTTGTTTCCACTATGGCGTAGCTTACAAAATAGGGTCATAGTGTAATCTGTCACGGTAAGACTGGTGCGCGAAGTGCACGTGGTTTTTAGTGCTCAATCTATAATGGTTTCTAATAAACTACACGCGCAAGGAGCTTATTTGAATATCATAAGATTAACAAGCTGTTTCAACGCAAACGTGTCATTTTTCTCGTTTTTAAAAAGTTTTTTTAATTCATAATGAAATCTATTACGCACAATTGTTTAGCAAGGTGTTACCTAGAGGTAAATGTTGGCGTAGTTGATTCCAGAGAAGGGAAGACATTAAAATGGTGACGCCGATAAAAGAAGACTTGAAAACGAGCGTTGAGTAAATAAAAGACAAATCAAGGTCTTCTTAGTAAAAAAGTATAACTGAATGAAGGTCGACCCTGAGACAATGGACACCCCATCACGGCCACTTGGCGAATATACGACGCAACGTTCAGCTAGGTCGGAAACGTCCGAACGTTTGTTCCGTTCACAGTAACTGTGGAGTCCCACGTTCGACGACATCCAAGCCAACCACAAGATTTCAGACTCGTCGGCGTTGTCCGCTCGGCACGACCTTTTAGCTTTCCTTTTTCTGCGCGACAACGTCAGCTTGGGAAGACCGACTCAAGTCAGCGCGCGTGCGCCTACAAAGCGCGATGCTAGCAGACAACCGCATCTACTGTCGTCAGGTGATCTTAAACGACTCGCTAAAATAGAAGGCACGCGTGTCGTTTCGTTTCACGGCACAACACAATTATATGAAAACATAAATCTTGTGAATAGTCCATTAATACACGGGCTGTTTATTCTCTAAGCCAGCGATTCTTAACCGGGGGGTCACGAGAGTGGTTTTTTTGGGGGGATTCAAAACCAATTATATAAAATGTTATTTGTGTATTAGTGAAGTAAATTATCTTAAATTTTTCGTTATGCAAGAAAGAATTCGATGATCGTAAGCATGTAAGTAAAGTAAACTCGATTTTCCGGGGTGATGGAGGGGAAGCACGGATAGTACAAATAATCTCCATCTGTTTACCATCGCCATCCAAAGTTTGCTGTCCTTTGGTTCTACTTATTTATGTGAAAATGAGATTTTCCACAATGGTAAATATTAAAACAAAGTAGCGAGATCATCCCCAAATCGACTCCTGCATGCGAATAGCATTTAGTAATACAATTGGTTAAGTTAATTTCTGTGGTTTTTTTGTTTGTCAAAATATAATCAGTAAAAAAAGCTACTATTTTAGAATAAATCTTAATGATTGATATGTTAGTAAAAACTAAGGTCCGCGAGTATTATTATTATTATTATTATTATTAGCACCGCGTCTTACTACCCGTTCGGGTTATACGCACTTACGCTAATGTGTAATGGTAGGCTGATTGTGAGATGAAATGAAGGACCTACAGTTTAACGTGGAATCCGAACCACGGTGGAGGCCTGGCATTCCCCACATTCACAAGTTGTGATGATTGTAATTATACATTTAAGGTTTTTGATCCAATTACTTAGTAAGCTATTTTCAAATTTATCTCGAGTACTTCCCTATAAACAAATACATTATTTGATAATTTTGTAAGCAAGATGTCACATTTTAAATATTTTAATTTGATGTATTTCACTAGTTTGTAAAATCAGTTTAAAGCGTAACAAAACAATTGAAATAATTTCCTTCATTATTAATAATACAAGTTTGATAAAAAAAAAGATTGGGCTTTGGGCCACATTGTATGTTGATCCATCTAAGTCAGAATACACCTTGGCTCAGCCGGTAACGTGTGTCTAGTGAGCTAAGGGTTCCGGGTTCGATTACCGGCATGGCCCAAAAATTGATCGTTGGTTAAATGTGGGTTTCCCCCTTTTCACAGTGATAAATTAGCGGTAGGGGGCCGGATGTGTGCTTGTTCTAGTATAAAGCTAGTTGTTAAGTCGTGACCCATTTCGTTGGCTACATTGTCTAAGGTGTCACTCTCACAATATCATAGACTGCAGATGACGGGGAGATCATGGTTCGACCCCGGTCGTGTGTGCTGAGGGTGGTTTTCCTAAATTGTTTCTCACCATCTCTCCCCACGCAAATGAAGGTAGACTTCATCTATATTTAACCTCATCATCCTTAACCCATTAGTTTAATTAGTACATAGGGTGGTGACCTGGTGATCTAGGGGTAAGGTGTCAGACTTCTGTGCTGGCGGCCGGGGTTCAATCCTCGGTCCCGGCACAGATTTATCTGATTACCAAACCCTTCCTTCACCTCTGACAAGACATCTTGTGAATGTGTGGAATGCCAGGCCTCCACCGTGGTTCGGATNCCAAACCCTTCCTTCACCTCTGACAAGACATCTTGTGAATGTGTGGAATGCCAGGCCTCCGCCGTGGTTCGGATTCCACGTTAAACTGTAGGTCCTTCATTTCATCTCACAATCACCCTACCATTACACATTAGCGTAAGAGCGTATAGCCCGAACGGGTAGTAAGACGCAGTGCTAACAAAATGTAGTAAAGAAACAGACACGTTATGTTCATAACTCATGCTTCAATTTTTGGTAATCAATGAGTTAATTAAACTAATGTTAAGGTCGGCCCGGCATTTGTGAGCAGATTCCGGCGAGCGTGTGAACCAAGCCCTAATTGACAACTGCCCCTCCTTTTCAACCGGCCAGAGCATCAAGGAGGTGGACGGTTGCCATGGCAACCATCGCAAGGGCTGCGGGTTCGACAAGGTAAAGATTTCCATCACGTGACGGAGAAGTTAAAACGATTATTTGTCAAGTGCGCCGCCGTACACAGACACGTGTTAACGTAAGTGAATGATTAGATAAAATTGTACTGAAACAATTATAGCGGTTATCACTAAATAGCCAGAGAAGTGGTTCCTGCAAAACATGACGCTAGTTCCGCGGCCATAGCTCTACCAGGTGGTCGAATGGACGGTTTTAGCTCTACCAGATGGTTGAATGGACGGTCATAGCTCTACCAGGTGGTAGAACGGACGGTGGTCTTACCTCATTGGTTTCCCACTCTCCCTCCACACAAATGAGGGTAAATTTCCTCTAATATTCCACCAAATCATCCTTATTCCCATGGCTTATAAAATTTTTGTCCCAGCGTTTCACCGCCCTTATCTACGCTAATCTGTTGGGGATTGTGTAGGATGAATTTAGAGAAGTGTACCCACATTCACACGGGAGAATGAAAAGCTATTTAAAAAAAACAACCCCAGTATAGCCGACCGGGATTTAAACCCCTATCGCCCAGTCATCTGCAGTCCAATATAATTATTACGAGAATGACGCCTATATCTTGATTTTGGTTGGAAGAACAGAAGATAAAATCAAAACATATTTCTTTGAGACCAACAGTTATAACATTTTACCAAATAATTTGTGTTATTTTATAGGTATTGTTAATATGTATTAAAAGTAACATCTGCAGATGACGTGACGTTATGTATGAATATATTAACATTGTTTTAGTAACTTTAGTAACTAACTTTTACTGTTCTTCCTACCAAAATCATACTATAAGTCTATTTTAGCGTTTATTAATGGATGTGAATAGCCCGAAAGAGTACTAAGGTGCAAAATAATATATGGTTATATACATATATGTGGTCTACACCTGATAGATCTTGGTGGGTCATCAAATATTATGTGTCCGATTAAGTGGGTCGTAAGCAAGTGGAGTATGGGAACCGCCGGCGTAAGTGGGTTCAACAATAGGCTAATTAAAGTAGGTAACAAAACAGAGTTGTGTGTAGGCAAGCCGGCGTGTCGGCCTGTGTGGCGGGTTACCTAAGCCGAGCTCAGCAGGGGAGGCCCACTGGCAGCCCTGTATCATCGGACAAGCGCGAGTTGGGATGCGCAACAAGTCGACCAATTCTCTCTCTCTGGACATGGTTTCTCGCGCAGCACAGTTTTCATAGCAAGAGATAAAAAAAAAGTAAAATAAAACCATATTCTTCGCGGTCGACAATGATGATATTTTATTAGTTTATTAGTATTTTATAGGTATTTAAATTATATTAAAAAGTGACAGCTGCAGATCACAAGGCTTGACGTATGAATATATAAAAGATCTAACGTTTATATCTGTCAGATAATGTTCTTACTAAGAAAATTGAGTTGTAGCTGCGAGATGGCCACGTGGCTAAGCAGGATTGCCACTTTTATTTTAAATATATTATTATTATTATTAGCACCGCGTATTACTACCCGTTTGGGTTATACGCACTAACGCTAATGTGTAATGGTAGGGTGATTGCGAGATGAAATGGAGGACCTACAGTTTAACGTGGAATCCGAACCACGGTGGAGGCCTGGCGTTCCACACATTAACAAGATATCTTGTCAGAGGTGAAGGAAGGGTTTGGTAATCAGATAAATCTGTACCGGCACCGAGGATTGAACCCCGGCCGCCAGCACAGAAGTCTGACACCTTACCCCTAGAGCACCAGGTCACCTATTTTAAATATAAAATTCCTTGTTTTTCAAAAGGAATGAACATTTCCTCAGACAAGAGAGCGTAGCCTAGTATAGATGATGGAAATTTCATTTGCCGAAAAAATGGATTTGTGTGTGAAGTCATGTTTTTAGGAGGTTACAACAGGATGATCTGACCTTGAGAGCGACCGAGAGCACTGAGAGGTGGTTTTCAACATGTACTTCATCATTACTATCCTATCTGCCAGCGAGAAGTGAGCAGGCCGTGTGTTGAATCCGTGCCTCCGAATGTGTATTACGCCACAGTACACACAAATGGAAACACAGGAAGTGAACAACATTACAAACCAGTGCCAAGACAGGACAGGCAACAGTTGCACAAGGAAACTAGAATGTCCGTAGAACATGTTGTACAACTGTCCGACTGTGTCCATAGGCTACAGGAGAGGAGATATATAATATAACAGAGGAGAAACATTAAACAAGTGCCATATCAAAAATTGACAAGTGCCCAAAAAGTGTCGAACTAGGATAAAAATTGTTCGATAAGTGTTGTATCAAGAAAGCAGGATGTACATACAACTGCTGTATCAAGAAAGCAGGATGTTGACACAACTGCTGTATCAAGAAAGCAGGATGTTGACACAACTGATGTATCAAGGAAGCAGGATGTTGACACAAATGATGTATCAAGAAAGCAGGATGTCCAAACAACTGATGAATCAAGAAAGCTGAATACCCATACAACTGATGAATCAAGAAAGCTGAATACCCATACAACTGATGAATCAAGAAAGCTGAATGCCCATACAACTGATGTATCAAGAAAGCTGAATGCCCATACAACTAATGTATTAAGAAAGCTGAATGCCCATACAACTAATGTATCAAGAAAGCAGGATGTTGACACAACTGATGTATCAAGAAAGCAGGATGTTGACACAACTGATGTATCAAGAAAGCAGGTTGTTGACACAACTGATGTATCAAGAAAGCAGGTTGTTGACACAACTGATGTATCAAGAAAGCAGGATGTTCGTCAAGTATATCAGAGAAGAGGGCGTGGCAAAAAGCCTCACGACGCCACACGAGATGAAGAGGGGCAGCGCGTGTCTCCGGTTTGACTGCCAATGGAAGAGCTTCCCGCAGACTTCTACAAACAGTTGTTTCAAGATGTAGGAAGGTACGAGGGCTGGCCGATGACCCCTGCGAGGTTGTGAAGGCCGTTGACTCTCTTTCGCGGGATTCCAGAGCACCGCTCCTCGTCACTGGAGCGAGCCCCTCCAGTCGACTGACTCCTCCTCGCACGCTCGCATCGCCGAGCCATTGCACTACCAACTGACCTACACCCTCATTTAGGTAGCAAATCCGTTCTAGAAGGCCTTATTTCGTACTCAGGATGTCCGGCGAACTACATTTTAAAATTCCCTGGCTTTTCCAGTCCCTATATTATAAACATTATTACATTAATATCTCAACTTAATGTATTAATATTTTTAGACACATACACATTTTGGAATTGTAACACACTATGAAGGGGTTAAAAGATGTCAGCCTAAAGTGATGGGCCATTGGGTCGTGCGTTCCAAGTTAGATTTGAGTTAGATCATATTGAGACATTACTACCCGTTCGGGTTATACGCACTTACGCTAATGTGTATTGGTAGGGTGATTGTGAGATGAAATGGAGGCCATACAGTTTAACGTGGAATCCGAACCACGGTGGAGGCCTGGCATTCCCCACATTCACAAGATGTCTTGTCAGAGGTGAAGAGGGGTTTGGTAATCAGATAAATCTTTGCCGGGACCGAGGATTGAACCCCGGCCGCCAGCATAGAAGTCTGACAGCTTACCCCTGGACCACCAGGTCACCCCCAAAGATGTGTTATTACACTACATCACATTTCTTTCACAGTCGCTACAATATATGTTATTTAAAAATGGACTCCAATTGTTTAATTCCAAGTGCAGCGACTGTGAGTGTTATTGTGATAATCTGATTGTTGCTTAGAACGAAAAGAAAACCTGTTAAACGATTGTGGATTCTACCTCGGGTTGGGAGACAAAATTCAAGAGGGATTAACAGTTTCCTGCTAAAGTAACTTCAAAACTGAAGATCCGGAATCTTATCAAAAATATTTACGCATGAACGGTGAAACTTTTAAATGTTTGATAGCAAAAGTCACTCCATTAATTAAAAGAAAAAATACACACCTAAGATATGCTATGACTGATTCGCACATGCAGGATAATCTTTCAGGCGCCATTTTCTTTGATCAAACCTTAGAGCATGTTCTATAACGAAAATATGTGAACAAAGATTTATAAAATATTTCTGTGATCAAAGATCTTTGAGGAGTCATCAAAGTTACATCACATTTTCTTTGATCAAAGAAATTTGACAGAAATGTGATAGTGTAATACCAGCCTTACTCAAGAGTATGACAGCGGGCGACGCACTCCAGAGAGAGGTTGACGCCATTTTCTCTGGGATTCGGACGAAGAAGGAACTTAATTCAGAGCTTTCCGACTATGCTGGGATCACGATCAACTTAGCGTTAACAGGAAGTAACAGCTCTTCTCGTGTTTTCAAATGGAAGCCACCACGATGCGGTTAACTTACAATAACAATTGTATTGCATAGTTCTAACACGAGTTTAATTATGAGCTGTAAATAGCGATTCATTGATTTCAAGTCATCATAGTTCACGATCTACTCATTGTGTCAGATTAACACCTTATTTATACAGTAAACAGTTTATTTTATGAAACAGCCTCTCACTAGTTATGTAATTTATATAATTTTACCTTGTTTATCTACAATGTTACGCCTTCAGCTTTATATTCTATATACGCATTAAGAAGCGCATTAACCTGATTTTCTGTAGTGCCTCTAGAATAGTAATAGGGTAGAATATTTCTAAACTTGAAATTAATATATAAATTGTAATAGTCTGTAATTTGTATTGTGTTAATTAATAATAATAAACTCTCTCCCTAAAAGGGGTCAAACGTGCCATGTTAAATACTTTTCATGTACCATAGTTAATGTAAGCTGAAATTTAGTATAGCTAGACATTCATATAAGGTGTATGCAATAATAATAGTCTACACCTTGTATGAATGTCTCTACTAAATTTCAGCCTACATTTACCACTTTACCTTAAGGTCCTTGGCCCTGTCGATTACAAGGTCTAAAACCTATTTTGTGTGATGGTGGGCGGGAGAGTGAAAGACGTGCCGTGGCTTCACAACCGACCAAAGAATCCTTCCGCGCCAACAAGAACAGATGGATCAAGAAAACCGTATATGGCGCTAGCTACCGGACGGGTCTTGCGGAAAAATCATACGTATGGAAATATCAGTTTTCTCGGGAACGAGTGAAATTTTTATGTAAATATTTTCAACGTCCCTCCTAAGATAATGTATAGATGTTTATTAATTGTTACATTTTCTTAATTTTTGTTGTGAAGCCGGTAGTTTTCTATTGAAAAATGTAAATTTTATCGATATTTGATCACTGTTATCATTATAGAGGAGGTGTGAATATAAAAAGTATAACTTAATAAACATGCTGCTATTCTTGAACAAACCGTTTCCGAAAAGAAAACTACAAAACAATAAAAATGATTGAAGATAACGGTTTGTTCCCAAGGCTCTGCTTTTCCGCGCCTTAACTATGGTACACGAAAAGCATTTAACACGGCAAGTTTGACCCCTTGTAGCCCGTCAACTTGGATGATTATAATGTTTATTGTCGAATGACCTTAACATTCAGTTAAATTAAGAGTTGTTATTATTATTAGCACCGCGTCTTACTACCCGTTAAGGTTATACGCACTTACGCTAATGTGTAATGGTAGGATGATTGTGATATGAAATGGAGGACCTACAGTTTAACGTGAAATCCGAACCACGGTGGAGGCCTTGCATTCCCCACATTCACAAGATATCTTGTTAGTGGTGAAGGAAGGATTTGGTAATCAGATAAATCTTTGCCGGGACCGAGGATTGAACCCCGGCCGCCAGCATAGAAGTCTGACACCTTACCCCTAGACCACCAGGTCTTAAGAGTTGTTCAGGTGACAACTTTCCGTTACGTGAACATTAAGTTAAGGGTACCAAGTTCTCTAGCCAGTCAATCACTCTGCGAGCCACGTCAAACGAGCAATCTAGTACTTAAATTGTTTGTTAAAGAATGTGCAAAACGACTTATTCGGTATAGTTTGGCCGCGTCTCACGAACTAAACTAAACGCATCTACATCCTATGGTGTTCGAGAAATTTGAGAATCTCGCAAAAAAAAAATATCTCGAATCCAAATCTAAAGGCCTTAGATTGCACTCAAAATGCAATTTTTCAGGAATTTCATAGATTCATATAGTTAGAAAAAGTGACTATTTTGCTTAATTTAGGGCAAAAAACTTTTTTTATATAAATTCGTTTACAAAAAAATAACTAATTGTTTAATGTCTTCTTTTTTCTTGGAACGCAATAGAAAAGACAACTAAACATAATAGGAATGTTCAGTGATGACAAACTGTACAATAGCCCCATGGCTTCTTTGGTGCTGACTGACGACTTTGAAAAGTTACCAGACCAAATTATGTATCCCTACGCCGAACCATATGATCTGCAAAAACATGTGTTTAACAGATGTCACTTCTAGACAGTCAAAATGTAGGTATATACCTAAATGTTGACTGTCAGCAGTCAGCTGTGAGCTGTGAGTCAGCACCAAAGAAGCCGTGGGGCTTCTGTACATGCTGTAAATATGAAGTTTCCTTTATAGTTGACATCAAGTTTTGGTAATCAAACGTAATACATTTTGTTAACAAGTTATTATTTTATTTATGTCAATTTGTTTGCTTTTTAAAAATATACTTTTCAATTTTTTTTTTTTGACAAACTGACTAAAAATGTACTCTTGAAGATTCGAGGATCCGAAAAATATTTTGGACTCGGATTCGACCCAACTCTAATAAAAGTTCCATTTTCGACACGGTTGTGCGCCTCTCTATGAGAGGTAATGACTCGGCTTATCTGAAAATTATCATCACGCTTCTACATTGTTTGTAACACATTTGAAACGGACGTAAGTAAACATGTTTCCTTCTCGGGAAACACGACTATTTGTTTCCAAATAAATGTAAACAATTATTTCTGGGGAAATGTTTCCTAGTGCATACTAGGTTTTCCACACGCAGGCGATATTTCCGTACTTTCTCAAGTACAAGTAAACTATTACCGCGTGTACTACCGACTATCATGGGGACTCTTGAGTAAAACAAGAAGCTATCAATGTGAGGAGGGGGGGGGGGTGGATTCCCGATGTTTTCAAGTTCTCTCTCTCTCTATCTATCCCCAGACATTGCAAATTCCCTGTATTTCCCCTGGCTCTCCAAGGGCAGGGTTGGACATTCTCATCCCAAAGCAGCCAGCACATTCCACAAGTTGGTTCGGCGTTTAGCCCTGTTTAGCACGCTCCCCACCCTGACGTCATCTAGAAAGTTCGGCCAATCGCCATTCCGTTGCGGGCGGTTCGTTTGTAAGAGTCGCAACTTACTGAGGAATGCCAACAATGACATACTTAACACCTGTCAAGCGTGACACTAGATAGCAACAATTGAATTAATACAGGGAAATATTATTTTATCTCTGCACAGCACCTCACAGCTCACAGCTCACCCGTGCTATAAGCATTTGATCACACTAAGGTGGTGGGGACGAGAAAGGTAGAACTTATAGAAATTTAAAAGCATTTGCGTGGAGGAAGGGTGGATAATTGTTTGTGGGACATTCCCCAGCTCCGACGCGACTGACACTAGTCCGCGTGGCCATAATTGTCGGCTAAAGAGGGGTCTACTTATAGCGAGTAAACGAGGGCGCATGGATAATGTGCCGGAGTCTGATCCGATCCCAGACATTTCCATGACCTAAATTGAGGGATCTACTGGAAATATAACTAGCTTCGTTCCACACACGCGAAATATGTTTTCGCATTTAATTCATTAAACACCTGCAACGAAATAACGAATGAAGTAGCACCTACAAAATATCCGTCACGTCTTAAAAAGTCCCGACACCTTAGCTCGGTCGGTAGCGTGTCTGCCTACTTATCTAAAAGTCCCGGGTTCAATTTCCAACTTGGCTGAAAAAAAATATAATAGGTTAAGTGCTGGTTTCACCTTAAATAGTGTTGAATTGACGTCCTAGGGCTGTTTTTTTTTTTAATAAAGTTACTTTGAAGGTTGTTTGCTGGTATAATCAGTTCGTTTGGAAAGAGGGTTACGTTAAATACACCAAATAATAATAATAAATAGCAACCAAAATAAAGCTCTTCTCAGAAAACGGTTCATGTGATTTTTAAATAAAAGTTTAATAATGTAGCCTATATTTTGAAACACTCCAGCACATTTGAAAAAATATATATATTGAAAAAATCCATGGTGCGAGCGAGCTATACTGACCGAGCGGCCGCCGCCGTCGGCAATGCTAGTGCCAACATTTTCTGATCATCACAACAAGCCCTTAGGCAGTTACTGTGTATTCTCACGTTCGCCGAAAAACTAGCGCAGAACAGACACGTGGTCACGTGACGAGTTCTAAGCCAATCACAAGATTTCAGCTTAATCGGCGCGAACTGTTCTTCTGAAGTTCAACTATTCTCTACTTCGTCTGCTCTGCCTGACATGTTCGGCACAGGAGAACCAATCAGATCTCAGAACCATGCGCATGCGCTCTACAGCCAGAAGATATCAGACAGCTTTGCTGGATGTTGTGAGTAGATTTGAAATAACTCGTTAATGTAAAGCGTGTGTATCGATGTATTGGATTGTTCCACGAAACATCGTTATAATTTGAAAACAACCATTATGACAATGATTTAAAACATGTGTTTATCTTCTATAAAATAAAATATGTTGATAATCAGTTGTTTTAAAGCGTTGCAATGCCTCATGGTTCAACTTAAAGTGTGTGAATTACTGCGCAGATTCTACTTTCTATTTTTCAGCGAACGTGTGAATTAAGCCTTACTCTCAGTTTCCTAGACCGGAGATACTACGTATTTATCCAAGTAGCTCCTCATTTATCCTTACGAGGCTTAGTTTAGTTAAAAATAACTCCCTTTTCTCAAAACAGGGGTTTGTCCATTCTATTTGCTAACGCAAGACAACTTGTATCTCTTGTGCGCATGCGTGTGTACCTATGACCTGCGCTACTACGCACATGTTTTGCTAATAGTCATGGCCCGTGTTGCCGATAGACCGTCTTGGCACTGAATCTCCGCCCTCACTCGCCCTACCCCCCCCCCCGACCATCACACCAGTTATAATCTGACGCTCAATAAGCCAGAAGCCTCAACACGTAGTAAGGAGGTTGGCCGCTACGCAGCGCTGGCTGTGTTGACAAGTCCAGCACGCGACACACGCACAGGGTTGCCAAACTAGCTCTTTACCGCTAGATCTAACAAAATACAGCGGATCAAGATGTAAGAAGGAAATGATAGTGTTTTATGAACGTGGATTGGACGGGAATGTATGTTTGCAGTTTTTGTGACGGTCAAAATAGATTGAGATATTTTTTAAAATTATACCTTTCGTTTAATTTCCTTCACATGGCGATCTAAACAGTTTTTGAATATTTGTTGCGTAGTTCAGTGTAGTGACTGTAGTAGTCCAACAGGCGGCCCACGGACCTACAGCGGCCCGCACCCACTAATGTAATGTGTTCCTCATATTAAAGGGAAACCCCTCGGTCGAAATGTGAAATGATTCAAATAAAAATATTTATTTTAAAAGGTCAAGCTTGCATTTGACCATGCCTTTAGTAGATTAATAAAGATATGTATAAACATATCATTAAGTTGTTTTGCGAAAGTGTGTATATTTCATAATACTTTTTGGGAGTGAACGTATTCTTTACGGTATAATCTGAAAGATTCCACCGATTAAAAAGACAATGATTTATTTATTAGGTGTTGTTACTAAGCCTATATTAATTTTATGATATTACTAAATATATCTTCTGGTCACAGTGCAAACTAATATTAAGATTTAGCCCTTGAGATGAAATAAGTTGGACCATCCCGGCGTAATTTGACATTGACTTTTTCTATTTATTTAAAAGGTTTTTAGTCAATTGCTGCTCACAATAAATATTCAAGAACGGTTGAGATTACTACAGTATGTAGAAAATTAAACTAATATATAGTATCTAATGAAGTACTAATTTATTTTTTGCTATAAAAACTGAGGTGACCTGGCGGTCTAGGGGTAAGGTGTCAGACTTCTGTGCTGGCGGCCGGGGTTCAATCCTCGGTCCCGGCAAAGATTTATCTGATTACCAAACCCTTCCTTCACCTCTGACAAGACATCTTGTGAATGTGGGGAATGCCAGGCCTCCACCGTGGTTCGGATTCCACGTTAAACTGTAGGTCCTCCATTTCATATCACAATCACCCTACCATTTCACATTAGCGTAAGTGCGTATAACCCGAATGGGTAGTAAGACGCAGTGCTAATAATAATAATAATATAAAAACTGCAAAAATACTGACCCTAACTTGAGATACCTTTTATCTTACCTTAATTAAGGAGAGGATATAAGAGACGCGAGGAAAGGTAGGGGTTCTTGTTTTTATATATATATATATATAAAAAAAATTGTAAGCCAAAATAAATAAAATAATGCTCCAGTAGAAACATCGAGTATAATTTTCTTCACACGGTGATATCAACAGTTGATATCTGTCATGAGCATAGCGGCGTTAGATGAGAAACATTTTAAACCAAGAGAGAAAGTTGTCATTAAATATGACACCCAGGACACCCGCGACAGATATCCAACAACTGGTGACATCACTATGCGAAGAAAATTAAACTCGATGTTTCTACCGAACAAATATTTTACTTGTTATGGCCAACATTTTTTTTTTCTCGCGTCCCCTAAACTCCCGCTGAAGGGAAATACCCTCACAGCGCTGAATGACGATTCTGAAACTTCAAAATCAAAACAATCGTCAGCGATCTCCGAATGTTTCGTTTACGACTTTTAAATAACAAATCAACCCGCGTGGTCTAGCGCGCTACTCTCGCAGTAGACTAGACTGCCGACGAAGGGGAGATCAAGGTTCGAATCTCGGCCGGGTGTAGTGAATTTTTTTTCCAAAATTATTTTTTAATTTCCTTCCACGCAAATACGGGTACACTTACTCTAAATAGAACCTTCCTAATCCCTAAAACAATAAATGTATGTGTGTACAATCCAAACGGGTAGTAAGACACGGTACTTTTAAAAAAAAAAGTTTTGCTTGTGGACTACCAGATCTATGCTTCAAACAATTTATTTTGCTATTAGATTTGCATCTTTTCACGCGAAACGCAATTGAAAATTAATAAGCTAGTTTCATCAGTTTTTTTTTAGGATTATGAAACTTTGAATGTAAGGGTTTTAGTCCAATGGGGGGGACATGTTGATAACTTTCCCTTCCTTATTTTTCTGAGCCAGTTTTAGAAGGGGCCTTGGGCTACTGCCCAGTGTGCCCCCTAGAACTAAGGGTTTTTATGGAGGGAATTGTGTTTGAAAATCCATCCCACGTAAGGTTTTTTAATTAATGTTTATGGTGAGATAAAATATATAAAAAAGTTTATCAGAAAATAAATATATGACTTTTTTATTATAAAATTTCACTTATATTTAATTTTCTTAGGCTTACTGCAATTAAAGTATTCTAAAATTGCATCACTAGCTTTATTACAAATCCTTATGTCTAAAAATAGCTCAACGATTAAAATAATCGAATTTACAAGATCGTAAGAGAATTATTTAAAATAAGAGATTTGGATACGGGGCGGGGGCGTATTACGACCCCTTCGTGAGGGGAAAATAGAGGGAGGGTCCAATAATCACGAAAAAAAGTTCCCCATTACGTATTTTCTCATTGGGTCAGAGATGGTTGCCTAAGCTGCCGTTCTTGTGGACGAATAGTTTCAAAGTATTCCTAGAACCTGTATTACAATTTACAATGTATTCGTAACAATATTGTTTGATTTCTCACAACATTAAAATAATCTTTCCTTATTAAATTTCAAAATAGGGTTTAAAAATAGTATTAGATAGTTTTCTGTATAATTTTTTTTCTTCTTAACCACCTCTTTCGAGCTTTCCAGACTATACGCATCCATGATAATTACTCTAATAGGGTGGAGATGAGGAAGGAACCATTACCTACATATGCGTGGAAGGAGTGTGGACAAATATTTATAAAAACCCTCCGAGATCCAAACTTTGATCTCGCCGCCATCTGCACAACAATCTAACACGAGAGTTACGCCAGGTCATCTGTTGGGCTAATGAAGCAGGCGATTGTTATGTTTATTGGAGATATAGCCTATATATATATTTAGCACCGCGTCTTACTACCCGTTCGGGTTATACGCTTTAAGTACTAATTACGCTAATGGATTAGGAATTGGGAAAGGATGAATTAGAGGAAGTAAACCCGCATTTGCGTGGAGGGAGAGTGGAAAACCATTTAGGAAAAACCACCCCCAGTTCACCAGACCGAGATTCGAAACTCGATCTCCCCGTCCTCAGCAGTCGAGATCAACACGACTAGCGCGTTAACCAACTACGCCACCGAGGCGGGTAATATAGCCTATAAAAGTTTTTAATTAATTAATTAATTTTGGCATCCTTTTTTTAAGTGATTATTGATAGATAAAAGTAATTTTTTTATGATTGTACTGTAAATCATGGCATCGTCAGAATAATTATTTTTAAACTATACAATTAATTTATAGAAAGAGAATTGCTTGGATCCAAAGCAGTTACAGGATTTTTTTTACCACCGGTTTGGGTTATACGCTTATGTGCGAGTTACACTAATGTGTTAAGGATTAGGAAGGTTTAATTTGAGAGAGAAAATGCACACACATTTGTGTGGAAAACCATTTAGGAAAAAAAACCCACCCACAATGCTTCCAACCGGAATCGAACCACGATCTTCTCGTATTCGGCAGTATATAATCTATTGCGAGAGTAGCGCCCTAAGCTATGCGGTCACCGAGGTGGGTAAGGAAAAAAATTAACCTTTCTTTAATCAGAGAGAAATACAATTTTTAAAGACTTTTTAAAGACATTTTAAAATGATTACGTTTAATTGTGTAGGGGTAACCTGGCGGTCTAGGGGTAAGGTGTCAGACTTCTGTGCTGGCGGCTGGGGTTCAATCCTCGGTCCCGGCACAGATTTATCTGATTACCAAACCCTTCCTTCACCTCTGACAAGACATCTTGTGAATGTGGGGAATGCCAGGCCTCCACCGTGGTTCGGATTCCACGTTAAACTGTAGGTCCTCCATTTCATCTCACAATCACCCTACCATTACACATTAGCGTAAGTGTGTAAAACCCGAACGGGTAGTAAGACGCGGTGCTAATAATAATAATAATAATAATAATTGTGTAGGCCTATATTTATTGATATCACTACAAAATTATTTAAAACTTTTTTTTCTTAGACAACGCGCCCGAAATTGTGATACATATCAGGTACCCTAGCTACCAGAGACCTAAAGTTTATATATTATCATAGCCAACCTTATGTAGAAATGTAAGTCATTTAACAATCATATTTAATAAAGTGTTTTTTTACAGTGTCGCCATATCGGAGATTTTGATCCCAAATTAGTTTTATTGCAGCTCAAACTTCTCTTTCTGATTGAAGAATCAATATGATATATTTTTGCAGCCGGCCCTAAGATTGTGGTGAAAGATTAGAACATGATATACTTAGGGTCAGTTTCATAGTCAAAGTTAGTACGCCTCAAGTGCGGCGCTACACTAAGTAAATGGCGACACCTACCTAAACTCGAATGGAGTGGGCCGTTCTCACATAGGAAACTGGCCCATTCCATTCTGTTTTAGGTAGGTGTCGTCTTGTACTTAGTGTAGCGCCGCACTTGAGGCGTACTAACTTTGACTATGATACTGGCCCTTTGTCTATTCATGATAGGTTTTTACTTTGATGATTACTAAAAAATCATATGTTTAGGTTTTGGGTTGTCAAGAGTTTTAAAATTATTATTATTATTATTATTATTATTAGCACCGCGTCTTACTACCCGTTCGGGTTATACGCACTTACGCTAATGTGTAATGGTAGGGTGATTGTGAGATGAAATGGAGGACCTACAGTTTAACGTGGAATCCGAACCACGGTGGAGGCCTGGCATTCCCCACATTCACAAGATGTCTTGTCAGAGGTGAAGGAAGGGTTTGGTAATCAGATAAATCTGTGCCGGGACCNAATCCGAACCACGGTGGAGGCCTGGCATTCCTCACATTCACAAGATGTCATGTCAGAGGTGAAGGAAGGGTTTGGTAATCAGATAAATCTTTGCCGGGACCGAGGATTGAACCCCGGCCGCCAGCATAGAAGTCTTGACACCTTACCCCTAGACCGCCAGGTCACCAAGAGTTTTAAAAGATCACCGTTTTGTTGTAAATGTTAAGTTTTTTAATTACTTTTTATATTTTACATTTATAATGACGTAAACTTAAGTTTTATCGTATTATTTCATTACTTTTAATAATTTATTTTTTTAAAGCTCGAAACAATATTTTAATCATAATTAAAAGTACTTATTCTCCTTTTTGGAACGTTACTGATTATGTGCAATACCTTTTAATATAGGCTTCGTATTTACTTGGAAAATAGATAATACTAATTTTTTATGTAATATATAATAAATTATTTTATGATTATCCTATCGTATTTCGAAATATTTAACAGAATAAAATATTTGTACAGGACTTGTTTCCGTTATGTTCAACCTCATGGTTTAAGTTCGTCGGTTGTCATTATGAAGCTATATTTGTTAGACCTTTTGTGAAAGTGCAGTGAATAATCATTTTTTTAAGTGTAATAAAACTATAAATAAGTTTTGTGTCCAACTTCAAATAAATATATAAATAATATTGGCCTAAATTACTGTGGTTAACTATCACATTCATATATTAACATATGTTTTCATTGCAATTATCCAAAGTGATAGATGCCAGCTGTTGGCGTAGTGATATATCCTATATATTATTTATGTTGTCAAAATCCCCTTTTCTCGACTAATACAAAGTCTACCTCGATGAATAAGGTATCAATGGATAGGATTTTTTTACAGACTTCTGACATAGCATATTCAGTTTACGTTAAAACACATTGTTTGTTTACAATTTAAGTTGAAAGAAAGAGCTAACAATATTTCTAGAGCAATTACTGAAAATAAACTCTTGGCTATTTTGCGTATACACTTAGTTGAGTATTTAATTTCAACAACCCAACAAAATAAGATATTTTTGAGGGGTTACTGGTTGCGGATTATATCGATTAAGTTTTTGAGCCGTCATTAAAGTAAACTAAGGTCGTAAACGAATTATAGCGAGGTCTACCGTTGTAAGTTTCATAGCACAAGCGCCCGACATCTTTATCTCAAGTCTGTTCCGGTAATAGCCCGTGCTCTAGCACCGGCACGCCACGCACAGGAGAAAGTGAGAGTAGGCAACACTGCGGACCGTTGCTACGGGAGATAGAGGCCGGACCGGTGACGACATCAGTGACGTACTGTGACGTCACGAGTGACGGTCGGCTTGTAAACACTAGCGCTAGTAGGCCACGCTGACCGGTACGCCGCGGCGCGATCAATGACACTCAGGGAGCGACGGTTATTGGCGTTCAACTGTCACACCACTTAGATCTAGATTGTTCAACTTGACAAGCAGATATTAGCCAGTTATTATTGTTCAACTGTCACACCAC
>CABEEJ010002067.1:10637-36051 GCA_901482245.1 Timema douglasi
GGTAAGGTGTCAGACTTCTATGCTGGCGGCCGGGGTTCAATCCTCGGTCCCGGCAAAGATTTATCTGATTACCAAACCCTTCCTTCACCTCTGACAAGACATCTTGTGAATGTGGGGAATGCCAGGCCTCCACCGTGGTTCGGATTCCACGTTAAACTGTAGGTCCTCCATTTCATTTCACAATCACCCTACCATTACACATTAGCGTAAGTGCGTATAGCCCGAACGGGTAGTAAGACGCGGTGCTAATAATAATAATAATAACTGTGGAATCCTTTTAGACAAAACTAACCGCTCCATTAAACTGAGTAAACCACTTCACAAGATGTCAAACTTTTTAAAGAAAAGAAAAGGGAGAAAAAAACCGTTACTATTACTCGTATTCTCTTTCCCTAGCTACTCACAACCATGCCACAATGCGCGCTTAACAAATGGATTCCACCCATATCAGCTCTCTGGCAACAAATTGAACTTCTTCGCAGCTTTGAAACGCTAGAAAACACACAAAACAAATGAGGACTTCGATGCCGCGTATCGACAGTATTTCTTTCGAAACTTCAACCTCGAGCATCAAGGCGGCAGATCACACCACAAGGTAATTTGTATTCCAGTCAAACGGGGCAATAAGTTGAGCAAAGACGAAAGGGTACAAGTGCAGCCGATTGCGTACTGGCAAATGATAACAGGAACGGAGAAAAGAGGGAACGCTTTTTCAATGTATAAAAATTTAAAAGTGAAATTCTTTTTATCTTTGTCCCTGAAAAAAAAAGTACCACGTCGCCAGTGAAATGTGTGTTTCATTCCCTTCTTTTTTATTCTCTTAAGACTGAATCATAGATGATGATGATAACTATTATTTTTACTATATAATCTGAATTAGTGGTTGCATGGTTTAATGTGTCACTCTCGTGTTATAAAGGTCTACCGTGACGTATAGATCGTGTTTCGAATCCCGATCGGATATATCCGAATGTTTTGAAAAAATGAAATTGTTCCCCTCTTTCCCTCCGTGAAAATGAGGGTGCACATAATGTTGTAACATATATGTTAATTACACTTTGTTAACCCGCCAGAGAGCTATATCGACCGAGTGAACACCGCCGTTAGCAATGATAGTGCCAACATTTGAGGATAGAGGGTAACATGTGGTCAGCATAACGAGCCCTCAGCCGTTAATCTCAGTTTTATAAACCGGAGCTGCCACCTCTTTATTCAATTAGTTCCTCATTTGTCCTCATGAGGTTGAGGTTGACCCCATCCCAGAACCACTGCTCCACAGATATATTTTGGAAGCGCCGGGGATCTAACCCAGGACCTCTGGATCTGTAGCCAGGAATAAAGCTCTTGAAAAATGTTATCACATATGTGCCTGGACACCTTCCCACTTTTTATTTTATCTACAGTAACACTATTTTTCACAGAGAATATTGAACAGAAACATATTAAATAAAATGTACTTCTTATAGAAATAAAAATTGAAAAAAAAAGTATATTATTTTCGTCATACAGAAAATATATAGAAACTGAATCAATACAAGAACTTATATTAATGTTCCACAAAGCTCACCATACTTCTTTTATTCTATCCTTTACGGACTTTTCTTCGGTATTGTTAGTTGAACAATGAATTTTTTTTTTTATTGTTGAGCCAAGTCATTTGATATGGCAAGACGACGTTTCGAAGACCATTCTCTACAGCCAGGCTGTACTATTTTGTGGCTGTTTCATATTTCAGTTCTGTGTTTGTGGCTGAGTGGGAAAAAACTCTTGGTCGAAAATATGTGATCCACAAATAAATTAAATTAAATTGTACGGCACACACTTACAAACTTTATAATATATTCTCATGGTTTATGACAAAATGTTTTAAAATCAGGCATTTGGATACACCATGATTTTTTTCTCCATAAAAACGAAGATACATTTTTATTAATAATGTATAGGACTGTCCAGATATATATTTAAAACAAAATTGTAAGGATTTTTTAAAATATAGTCAATCCCACCGCAGATATCCATTTTATACAAAATGGTTAAGGACATTTTAGAAAAATTCGATTTTCTAAAATTACCCTATAGTAAATTACCCTTGATTTAAGGGAAATAATGAGAATTTTAAAAAATAACCCAAGGTATGATCATACCACATATAAATATCAAGTTTGAGCACAATCTATCAAACAGTTTAGTCTGTATCCCCATATAGGCACATACATACGAACAGATAATCATGGAGGCAGCCAGAATGGAAAAACCCATTTTCTTGGGCTCGGGGACACATACAATTTCAAGATTCATCAAAATCTACAAGTTAAAAACTTTTACGATTAGAATACTTTCTCTCTATATGAGAAAATAAAAATAAAACAAGCCATGGACCCTAAATATTGTTTGGGAAGTTTCTTGAATATTTATTTATTCAAATTAATTTTTAAGTCAATTCTGTAAGAAAGTTACCATTGAGTACATACACTCTTTAAAGCATGGCACATATACACTATTTATACATTACTAAACACTGATTGAAATTGTCAGGATTGAACCCTGGTCATTCAAGTCAGAGTCATCCATAACTACAAACCCACTGACTCAACCGATTAGGGTTTGAACTCAAAACTTCTGAGAAATAAATTAGCTCACAATAAGGTTCCAAAAGGTACTGGGACCTATAAAATAGAGTTGGTTGATAAATAAACGGATCTGGTCGAAAATAAAGTCTACATTTTGAAAACTCTTATTTTATTGATAAGCTGATACCCTCACAGGTAGGCACGCAGACAAAGGCGTCAGTTTGATTGTTCGATAAGTTCAAATACGAGTAAACTTCCTTTTAATTCTCGGACGAATAGTAAATACGCGATGTACGAAACTAAACAACTATGTTATTTTAGTACTGCATCTCACGACTTGTTCAGGCTGAAAGCCTATGTAATAATTACACTAATGCATTAGGGATGAAGAAGGTTGAATTCATAGGAAGTATATAAGCATTTGTGTGGAGGGAGAATGGAAAAACAATTTGATTAAAACTACCTTCAATACACCCCACTGGTAATCAAACCCCTACTGCCCTGTCATCGGCAGTCTAGTCTAGCAAGAGAGTGACGCCTAAGATCATGCAACCACAGATGAAGGTCACAATCAAGTTAATGAATTTTTATGTATAAAGTCAAATTTATGCGGTTTAATGGGAAAGAGAAGTTACTAATTCTACTTTTACGTATTCATACGTCAGATCAAGTAATCTGGATTCGTCACTTTTGATAAATTTATCAATCGGCGTCCAGTTTCAGCGTCCTTTATTATAGAACCGTATATTACTACCCATCTGGGCTATACACTTATTTACTAATATTACGTTAAAGATTTTAGGGAAAAGAAAGGTTATATATAGAGGAAGTGTACCTGCATTTCCATGGAGGGAAAGTAGAAAACCATTTAGGATAAACCACCCTCATTACACCCGACCAAGATTCGAACCTCAATCTTCTCGTCATTGGCAGTCTAGTATAGTGCGAGAGTAGCAACTTAGACCATGTGGCCAGCAAAGTGGGTGATTAGAAAGTTTGAACTTAGTGGAAGTGTACCCTCATTTGCGTGTAGGTAAAGTGCCATGCTCTAAGGTGTCACTTTTGCAATAAAATAGATTGCCAATGACGGGGAAATCGGAGTTCAAGTCCCGGTTGGATGTATTTTGGGCGATTTTCCGTGAATTATTTTCCACTCCATGAAAATGTGGGTACACTTAAAAATTCAACCTTCCTCATCCCTAACACATTAGAGTAATCAGTATATATACGTGTAAAACCCAGACGGAGTAAAACGCGGTGCTAAAAAAAAAAAATGTGGTACACACATAATTTACCGACATCTATTTACTAAACAAATCAGATAAATAACATAATAAATAATATATTTGCACTATTTAGGTCACCATGTGTGTAGACTTTTAGGCCGATTCCACACTAGCGATTAAAATGCGGCGGTTTTGCCGCTAGCTTACACCCCCAAAATCTTTACTACAACTGACTGTCAAAACGCGACTGTTAAACAGCTATCAAAACGCTACTGATTTTACACTAGCGGTTTAAATGCCGCGGTTGTTGCTTTAACTTGTTCAGAATGGCTTAAAAATGGACATTGTACAGGCAGGCTGTATTGCGGGACTTATTTTGTTGGAGGAAATACGCAAAAAAAATATTTTTTTTTTTTTCAAAAGTGACGTTGATGGACTCACCCCACATTATCGAACCGTCTCTCAACAGGGCGGTTTCATGTTATGTTTATGAATCACAGAATATACCCAGATAAGTTATTTTTGTACTGTAGAATGTATGTGGTTTCATTTGATGAAGAATGTGGGGAATGCCAGGTCTCCACCGTGGTTCGGATTCCACGTTAAACTGCAAGTCCTTCATTTCATCTCACAATCACCCTACCATTACACATTAGCGTAAGTGCGTATAACCCGAACGGGTAGTAAGACGCGTTGCTAAATAATAATAATAATAATAAATAATAATAATAATAATAAATAATAATAATAATAATAATAATAATAGACATTTGATGAACTACTGAGTCTAGTGAATACAAATATTGCAAACAGTGGAGATATTAAACCTAGCTTATGTCTATATAACTAGACCATGCTGATCATAGGAACTGTTCCCTTTCCAGGAAAAATACCTATTATACCACCGGGATTCGACCACTAGACCAAGAAACCGCTCTGGTGAATTGACATACATTTTTTTACATTATAAAGCGTTCCTTTGAGAATATTTACTTATAATTATACTGCCGAGAACGGTGAGATCGAAGTTTGAATCTCGGTTGGGTGAACTGGAGGTTGTTCTTAAACGTTTTTACACTCTCCCTCCATTCAAATGTGGGCTCACTTCTTCTAAAATGCAACCTTCCAAATAACTAATTCATTAGCGTAATTAGTACTTAAGCGTATAACCCAAACGGGTAGTAAGACACGGTGCTAAATAAAACATATATATGTAATAGGGTGACCTAGTGATCTAGGGGTAAGGTGTCGGACTTCTGTGCTGGGGGTCCGGGGTTCAAACCTTGGTCCCGGCATGGATGTATCTGTTTATCAAACCCTTCCTTCACCTCCGACAAGACTTATATTAATCACAACTTATGAATGTGGGGAATGCCAGACCTCCACCGTGGTTCGGATCCCACGTTAAACTGTAGGTCCTCCATTTCATCTCACAATCACACTACCATTACACATTAGCATAAGTGCGTATATCCCGAATGGCTAGTAAGACGTGGTGCTAATAATAATAATAATAATAATAATAATAATAATAATAATAATAATAAATATGTAATAAAACTTAACTAAATTAGCAAAACCCTGATGACCTTTGGTGTGGTTTCCCTTTCGGGAAAAATACCCAAGGTACTAGCTAGGAATTGAACCCAGGACATCTAGCTTCGTAGCCAGGTGCACTTTCCATTAAACTATGGGGCCGATTTTTACCTGAACAGGCAGTAAGACGCGATGGTTAAAAAAACAAAACATTTGACTGTTATTGCACCGCGCACGTGGCTGTCTTAGAGTAGTTGACCAAGTTCCGGCGCGGTGTAGCCACACTTCAGTATTCTGTGGTCGTTACTAAAGACGGACGTAGCTTTTGACCAGAGTGGTAATGTTTGTGGAAGTGAAAGTACTTGGAGTGGCTGACACGTTTTAAGTTATGTGTTCTATGAAGTGCAATGCGGCCGAACTTGATGTGATCAGCGCCATTCCACGCTCAAATGACGGGTTTCTTGTGCAGCCATAGGTGGTAAGTTGACCATAATTATTCCTTGGATATGGGAAGCAATCACTGGCACACACATATATAATAATTATTACACCAACGGGCCAGAGATCACGAAGATAAAATCTAAAGTAAATTAACCCGCATTTGTGTGGAGTGAGAAATAAAATACAAGTAGGAAATATACTCTCAGTACACCCAGACGGGATTTGAATACCCCATCCTCTATTAGCCATCTCCAGAATACCTGACTGTATTAGCTTGGCATTTAAACCACGTGCCCACTGGTGCAGGTTATTTTAATATATTAAAAGTATTATTTTATTGCTGTAGATTATAGTTATCAAAAGTGACATATGATAATCACATTACTTGACGTATGAGCATATGAAGGCAGTTTTAATTAATTAGGATTTTGGTAGAAACTTTTAGAAAATACAGGTACTTTTTTTCTGTTGACATTGATAATGTTATAGTACATTATATTATTAATTTTATTGTCATTGTTAATATCTATCGATCTGCAAGTCACGTGACTTGACGTATTAATACACGAAAAAAAAAGGTTTTATAGCTGTCATATAGGCCTATATTTTTTCCGACCAGAATCCTACTGTAGTTTATTTATTAATGCATCATGCCCATTTTTAAGAGAGGATTTATAAAACTATGGAATCCTGACAAACAAGCTAACCAGACGCACAATATCTATAAAATAGCACTAATAAAATAGTAAAATGTAATTATTATGACTGTTAAAAATATGTTTGTATTTATTGAATGGTCCATCCATTGAGAACCCTTTAAATATTTTGAAATCACCCCTTAGAAAAATTGGTCTGATAGTTTGCTTGGTTATAAGAATAATAACTTATATTTTTTGATTTTCCCATGTTCTATTTCTCGTATTATTAGGTGGAATATTTATTTAATTACGACAGCCCACATCTTGTCATGCGGCGTTTTTAACAGCTCCAAAAAAGTTACATTTAAATGAAGCATATTATACATAACATAAACTATTTTAACTGGGCAAGAGTTGGGTTATGGGGTGGTGGGGGGGAGGCGAGGGGGATATACGAGATACTAGGAGAAACAAGAGTGAGATGGTATGGACATGTAATGAGAATGTAAAAGTAACTAACCCCAAGGAGAGCTATGAAGTTGAAGTTTAGATAGAAAAGAAGGCAGTAGTAGATAACAAATGTACTAGTGAAAGAAGAAGAATGGACTAGAGAAGGGTTCACAAACACACCGCCTGTGGGCCGCATCCGGCCCACAAGACATATCTGGATTCCGTGCTTGTCTGCATTACTTTATATTAATAACCAGCCTGCAGTCAAAAAAGCACACAAAGAGTAATAATAATAATTTGCTCTGCACATAATTTCGAATAACCATAAACACCTAGAACTATTTAATAGTTTGTATCACTTTTAATAATGGACTGAGGGTACTTTTTTTTTTTACAAAATACAGCTTCAAGTATTTAGTTGGAATGCATGTGTTTAAATATTTTAAATTAACATTAATGGTATTTTAAATACCTTGCATAAAATAGCAAATATAGTCTTATGTCGGTGAAAACACCGATTAAACGCCAGAATAGTCTGGTCTAGTTTCCGTTGTTGGAGAGGTCAGGGCTCTAACTTTAACTAAGTGTACGGAGGGTGTTTTTCCCCAAATGAAAGTTCAAATTAAAATACGTTCACATTTTTTTCTCTAAAATTTATCTTGTTTAACCCCTACTCACTAACGTGATTAAAATGTGAATTGTCCGGACGGGCATTAAAACGCACAGCTTGATTTCAATATAACACGGTGTCTTACCACCCGTTCGGGTTATACGCTTAAGTACTAATTACGCTAATGGGTTAGGAATTGGGAAGGTTAAATTTAGAGGAAGTGAATCCTCATTTGCGTGTAGGGCGAGTGTAAAAACATTTAGTAAAAATACACCTCCCAGTTCAATTGAGTGAGATTCGAACCTCGATCTCCCCATCTTCGGCAGTCAAGCTCAACACGACATACCCGTTAGCTAACTACGCCACCGAGGTGGGTAGCGCTGCTAAAATAAGTATAGAATATACTTAATTCAATATATTGTTTCTATAGTTTGTGGCCCGCAACTCGCCTTGAGTTTGTAAAACTGGCCCGTTGACTGTTGTTTGATTTTAAGACCACCGGACTGGAGTAAGGGAGAGAGGTGACCTGGCGGTTTAAGGGTCAGACTTCTGTGCCGGGGTCCGGGGCTCAATATCCGGTCCCCGCACAGATTTATCTGATTACCAAACCCTTCCTTCACCTCTGACAAGACGCTAATTAATCACAACTTGCTAATGTGTGGAATGCCAGGCCTCCACCGTGGTTTGGATCCCACGTTAAACTTTAGGTCCTCCATTTCATCTCACAATCACCCTACCATTACACATCAGCGTAAGTGCGTATAACCCGAACGGGTAGTAATACTTGGTGATAATAATTATAGTAATAATAATAATAATAGTAAGGGAGAGGAGTATGGAAGAATATGGAGGTATTTAACTAAAATGACCTGGTTACAGTTCATGATGATGATAATTATTATGATGATGATTATGATGATTGTACTCTCTACACATATATAAATGTAAAAATAAATGTTTCTTTTCATTACCCTTTGAACATACATATATTGAAATAATACCTATACAAGACGCTAAAAAAAGATTAAAGTAATTTTCTTGAAAGCAATTCGAGGAAAAGGTACCGTACACCTCTTTAACTGAAGCATAAGCTCAGTGATTCCTACTTTCCCCCCCTTGGTATCAGAGGCAATGTTTCCCGTATAGCGCACAGTTATGTTGGCAACCCGTGTTCCGCGGCGCTGATCAAAGCGTCGCCGCCACCGCGCCGTCTTGTAATGTTCGCTAGCTCCGCTAACTAGCATTGATGTTAACTCGCTCCATCCACTCGAGCCCCCTCTCCCTTTTCTTCTTTTAATATACCATTGCAACGTAGCGAGTGCCTACGCTAATTTTATTTGCAGTTTACAACCGGTAAGGAAACTCCCACGAGATGTTCTAACCACATTTTCCCTCTTACCCTATAGAACGTGCGTTTGCACATGCGTGCTGCCGTATTTGTTTGTGTATTCGTTTGTTTGTGAGTTTGTTTTGAGAGACAAGGTTGCCCAAAGCATTGGCCGATTTAGACGGGAAATTTAATAAATTAATTTGTACACATTTGTTATTGTTTTAAAGCCCGTACTGGTGGCCACTCAGACAAAATAGTCAGTCCCTGAGATGGGTTTTTCATTCTTTAATGATTTCCTACCCCCCATATTCACGCAAATGCAGGCATACTTCTTGAAATTCAACCACTCTAATTCTTATGAGGCCGATACACATGCTAGTAACTCGGCCTAATCACGCGAGTAGATGGCAACTATCATACCAGTGGCATGTGTATCGCACCGTTGCTTGCATGTTTTATCTCGGCCTGCCGTGGATGGAATGTTCCAGCATGCTCTGCTAGTAGCTAGCGTGTCAGTGCAAGGAATTGTTTCGTTTTTTGAGTTTTTAAATTTTATCAGGATATTATTTGTTTTCTCGGGAAATTTTCTTCCCTCTTTATTACCTTTCCTTTCAAAATGGATCGACGGGGAGATAAAAAGATTGAACTTTGTAATACTTTATCATGGCTATCAGCTTTTGTGGAATACAGCGTCTCTGCTGTACAAAAAAAAATTACAAAAGAAAACCTTATCACTAGTTATTGGAAGATATTCAAGATCAACACTTTACAATAAGATGTGTTAAAAATAAAATACAAAATTTGAGATCTAACTATCATCAGGAGTTAAAAAAAGTAAAGGATTCACTTTGACCGGAGGCTGGCTCAGTGGATATATATAAATCCTCTGTATCACGGTTCGAGGAAATGCACTTAATCTTGGGTGATTCAATGGAAACCAGAGAAACAATACCAACACAGATAGTAGGTACAGTTTGTTTCTTATTAAAATTACACGTCGCTTCATTACATATTATGTCTTAAATGTAGCTATCATTCTGATATGTATTTATCCAAATATATTTATCATGCGATCTTGCCATGGTACCCCTTTTGCGCCAACAAAAATGCTCGGCGTGGTTGTTTCTAGTTTCCAATGCTACTCTTGAAGCATGATTATGCCTTGATAAATTTAAATTATTTAATGTTGTTTGCGACCTCCATGAACCGGGTTGTAGCAGGCCCAAGTGTCTATCCTCAAAATCAACACATCTTTGTGCCATATATGTATCCGAAGTTTTCTCAGCCAGTTGTGTAATGAACAAGCTGCCAATACAATCAAATCCACATTTTCTGGTAGAATAGGTATAGTCCTTTCAATTATTCTGAACCTAGATACTAGAATTCCAAATGCGTTTTCGACTATCCGCCTTGCTATTGATAAACGGTAATTAAATATTTTTTTTGTTTATATGTTGTATTTGCTGAATATGGTTTCATACTCCATCCGACACTCTGCTATTGCAACCAATACCAAAATATGTGAAACGGTAATCATTGTCTACTAACGCCATAAGCACAACGCTGTTTGCTCCATTGTAGTTGAAATAATCTGAAGCATCATCAGGGGATTTCAAAGCTTCATGCTTACCGTCAATGGCCCCAATACATCCAGGAAAATTCCATTTTGTGTGAAATCCATGTTCAATATTCTTCCACTCATTTTTTGATGGTATCTGAAAAAAATAAAATCAACTAATTGAATATAAATCTACATGAAGAATTTCATTAGTCGGTTTTAGATTACTTTTTTCAAACAAGTTATAGGTGGCAAATAAAATGTGAGGATCTAAGTATAAAATGGCGTGTAGCCTACAAGGAAATCGACATACAGAGTGACAGGATCGGATGTTCTGTAATACCTAAACCCAATTAAGCATTAGTTATACTATTTCACTTTTTTTCGCAGAGAACACATTGGACTTTAGGTGAACACACGCAATTATCAGTGACATATCCGCAAGTTTCAGGAGAAACAACTGAACTATTAGAAGACTCTAAGCAGCCGTTACAGAAGAACCAACTCAACAATCAGGGACATCTCAACATCCACTTTCAGGAGATCTCGATCGACAATATGCTGGAGGACTGCAAACAAGCTCAACAACAATAAAACTGGTCATCAAAACGTTGATGGACAGACCTCGTTCAAGAAAAAGACGTGCAAACGATGGTTTCACTCAGATAGATGGGCAAATGCCTTACATAGACTTGAAAACATATCTACAGCAATTAATACACCAAGATCCAATGAAGATGAATTTCACTACTTTGCACTAAGTGTCGCGGCACAGTTGCGGCAGCTTCCGCTGGAAAAAGAATTGAAATTGCAGGCTGATATTGAAAACAAATTAACTCAGGCAATGCTTCTGGAAAAAGCCTATAGTGTTGAACTAACATCATCGCATCATTCATCATACACAAGCTCCCCCGTTCAACCTGATCAGTTCACTGGCAATATTAGTTATGTAGAAACAATACAAAAACCTCAAAACATGATATTTACTGTGGCGGAAAATGTCGATGGCAAAATATTTATGTCAAAAGTTTGGAACTATTCTTAAATAAACTTGTAAAAATAATTTTTACTTTATTGTAAAATCTTTCATGGTTTTCTTATTAAAAATGTTTCTAGAATATGTAAAATGTTATAATTATAAAAATATTAGCTTGATACAACATTTTAAGGAAGTAACTATTGCAGAACACACTTCCTCTATGAATTGATAGACTGTAGACTTTACCATCATGTAAGAATCCTCCAATGAAGCATACGAATCACAAGTGGCTAAAAATATCAGTTATCTACAATTTGGTTCGTGCTGGTATAACATTTGGTATGTGTGTGTCCCTTTTCTGGATATTGGTTTCAAGCTTAGAAATAATTACATCAAACTTTTCTGGTGTCATTCGAAGATTATTTTTGTAGCCGCTTAAATCTTTTTGTTGCATTTCTTTTAGTAGACAATTGGAAGTTCCATGAATCAGACGTCTGATTATCCAATTTTTTTCCCTCCCAAATCTCTTTGCTTCATTTTTTTTGTTAGACTTATTAATAAAATTAAAGTTTTAGTTTTATATACGTTCACTAATACTGTTATAACACTGTTCAGTTCATTTATAATTTTTGCAACTTCCATCTCTGGCAGCTGAGAGCACAGGACAGAGGTTGTGCTACTGGAAAATAGTACAATAGTACTAGTAACAAGCATGTCATTAGATAGCGTGTGTATTCGGGTCTACTGGTATGCCAGATACTCGCTACTACCATGAATTTTCCCTGGCATGTGTTTCAGGGCCGTTACTTCGCTGCTGTAAGTATGTGGGTATCTCAGACGGGTAATAAGGCGCGTAGCTTATCTATTAATGAGCAAAACTCTCTTCAGTGGCCGCTTGATCTAAGGCGCTACTCTCGAAGTAGACCATAGTGCCGATGACTGGGAGATCAAGGTTCAAATCTTGGTAGAGTGTACTAAGGTTAATATCCATTCTCTCTCCACGTAAATTTGATTACATTTCCTCTAAATAAAAAAAAATTAATCCCTAATACCATTAGCGTAATAATTAGTATATAAGGATATAATCCGAATGAATGATCAAATGCGGTGATAAAAAAAAGATCACTCGTGATATAAATTCGGGGCGAGGACCAAAAAAAGAAGTACCCTTTTGAAAAAACACATGGTTATAATTTATTCATACGTAGGGTTATTTGATCTGCTTCTGTAATTTTTAACAGACAATAAAAGTAAATATAAAATAATACTAATAATATAATAAAATTTTACCAATGACCACAAAAAAATATGTTTGTGATTTATAATAGTGTCTTCCTACCAGAATACTAGGACAGAACATTTAAAACATAAGTACCTAAACTTAACGTAAGCGTTGGTAACCGTAATATCTGGGTAGTTAAACCGATCCTTCGTAACAAGATTTGCTAAAGCTGGTCTCCCTGCCCACTTGGTTATGAGTAAGAGCTATAGACTAACAACCTATCCATACTACCACGTACGAGGTCACCACGCCTCGGGTTTACCCCCGCTTAGGTTATAAAACACATTCGTGTTAGAATCCCGGCTACACACCTTAAACTAGAGATTTATTAAGCAGAGTAAAAATTGTTTTTTATGGTAGCAATAAACTTAACTTTCACGTAAGGTAACGAAATTTAATGCCTGGATCACGATAAATTTAACGTTCAAATAACGTTACTCAAAGACTATCCTCTTATTATTAAATGGAAGCCATCATGACGAATTTAATTTAACGTTCGCTTAACGCAAAATCTTTCGAAGAGGGAAATTTCACGTACTTGAGCGTTGAGTGAAGGGTACAGTGAGTTTATGCTAGTCAATCGTATTGCGAGCAACACTATCACGGTTATTTAATACTTATTATTATTATTAGCACCGCCTCTTACTACCCTTTCAGGTTAAACGCACTTACGCTAATGTGTAATGGTAGGGTGATTGTGAGATAAAATGGAGGACCTACAGTTTAACGTGGGATCCGAATCACGGCGGAGGCCTGGCATTACCCACATTCACAAGTTGTGATTAATACACGTCTTGTCAGAGGTGAAGGAAGGGTTTGGCAATCAGATTAATCTGTGCTGGGACCGAGGGTTGAACCCTGGACCCCAGCACAGAAGTCTGACACCCTACCCCTAGACTACCAGGTAATCATTTAATACTTCATTGGTTTCTTTATGGAATGCAGATGGCTTCTTTGGTCTTATTAGTTTGTCCTCGTCTCCTGATCATCCTTGTGTGATTGATTCTCTTATTAGTGAACAATTTGTTTTCAAACAAACCCAATTAATTATGTGTTTTGTTCGAGTTGATATATATATTACGTGAATACGGAAAACTTAAGGCTACTGTGTTTCTTTACATTAAGGGAACGTTAAGTTGATCGTGATCTTGGCTTGAAGGTTCTCCTAGTGGTTTTAAAATCAACGTCGACATGACGTTCATTTAAAGCAAGATTTGTCCAGAGGACATTCACCTTTAGTTACGTGAAGTTTACCATCTGTTACTATCAGAAAATCATGTCTAAAAATGTAAACACAATTTTAGTAACTAAGATTGGGGTGTAGGGAACGCGAGACAAGACCATTGTTTTTGCAGTTTTCGTAGCAAAATATTATTTAGGCCAAAACAAATGAAACTTTAATTCAGTATAATGTAGAGCTTAATACTCTCCACATGAAGATATCAATATTTCTTGAATATCTGACATCTACATACGGGCTTTATATAACAAACTTTTTAAAGGAAAAGAAAAAGTTGTCATTAAATTCCAGGATGCCCTTAACAGATATTCAAGGACTTTTGAGTTCACCACGTGAAGAAAATAAATCTCTAACTCTTGATTTCTTTTGAAACAAAAATTCTAAAAACATTCAAAACTTTTCTCGTACACCCTACATCTCCACCCTAGTTAGTTTATTTATGGTGTGCGGACCAAATAAGGTATAGGTAGTCCGTTTCTCCTCGTCTCCCGAACACCTAAAACATCGTAGCCTTTTTTACACTTTATTTTGTAGATCAACTAAACTTCTACCGCAAATACTTGAAGATTAATCACCCTCAACTACTCGAGCTTCATTTAAGAACATATTTGGTTTCTACCAATCCAAATTTATTGTCTGTGCTTTACTCGATTTGTTAAGTTATGCTATGCGGATCTTGATAGCTAAATATATAAATATTTGAGCTAACGTGAATTTTAAAAATACTCCATCCCGGCATTAGTGAATTTTAATCATATCCCACGTACTAGTGTTCAAACCATATAGAATTCCTTAAAAATAATCTTAATAAAAAATTATGAAAATAAAAATTTTAAGCTCCATATATAACAGATTTTTTTTGTGTTTATCTACAAAAAATATGAATTTTAATTAATTTGTAAACTTCATATGGGAAATTCGGTTTATTAGTTCTCGTAATCCGATGAATCTATATTTATAGAATGAAGAGTTTGTGTCTATCATAAGCGTTTTGTGATATATACCGCAAGCAGAGCTCCAAAATTCAAATATTATTAGTCCCTGTGTACGAAAATGTGCACCTTGAAGCCAGTATTTTGAAATTTTGACTTTAATATTTTAAATTAAAGTTAAAAACTGAAAAATTGAAGAAATATTATCGCCATGAGAAAGCTTCAATGCATTTCATACAATTTGTGATGAAGTTTTGTAGTCATGTAAGTTTGTTTGCATGGCGAGTAAACAAGAGTTTGGTATCTACAACAGATTCTTCTTATCATGTTGTCATGATTTTAATGTTAACATTTATGATTTATTTCTAATCAATAGCTTTTGTGTATTAAAACTCTAATACCTGTAAACTGTTTTAACCTTTTTACCTGGTAACAACTTATAAAACTTTGTACTCTAGGTGACCTGGTGGTCTAGGGGTAAGGTGTGGTGGTCTAGGGATAAGGCGTCGGACTTTTGTGTTGGGGTCCGGGGTTCAATCCTAGGTCCTGGCACAAATTTATCTGATTACCAAACCCTTCCTTCCCCTCTGACAAGACGTGTATCCATCACAACTAGTGAATGTGGGGAATACCAGGCCTCCACCGTGGTTCGGATTCCACGTTAAACTTTAGGTCCTCCATTTCATCTCGCATTCACCCTACCATTACACATTAGCATAAGTGCGTACAAACCGAACGGGTAGTAAGATACAGTGCTAATAATTATAATAATTTTTACTCTAAAATTTTTCTCTGGGACTATGACGGGTAATTAATTCAAAAAGGGCAAAAAGGTAAAAAATAGTAAAGAATAAATAAAAATAAAATATAATATTGAGGATTAGTAAGACCAAAAGGTGAAAAAATGGTACAAATGTCCTAAAATGACAAATTTCAATATTGTCAAAAAGGAAACATTTCAGTAGAAATGGTAAAAAGGGCAAAAATTAAATCGTAAACAATAACAAAGATATAAAGATTAAAAGGGGTAAAAGAAAAGAAGGTAAAAATGTAAAAAGGGACAAGAGGAAAGTAAAAGCTATACAATGTTAAAGGGGGTAAAAAGCGTAAATGGGATAGAAAGTGTAAAGAGGGTTAATAGGGCAATAATGGAAAAAAGGAAGGTATTAATTTAGAGTATAACAGCTAAAAAAAAGGTTTAAAATGGGCGAAATATTTGTGAGTAAAAACGTAAACGGGGTAGAAAGGTTAAATGGGGTAAATGCGGTAAAAAAAATGCTAAAATACTTTAGATTATATTTAAATAAAACCTTTTAACAACAAATTATTTATACCGTGACATTCTTGATTCGTTTGTATTAGCGCCAACAGGCAAGAGTTCAAAGTATTGTGTATACAGAAGTCATAACTTAATCTTCAAAAGAAATGTAAACTCTTAGAACATGTTCAGATTATTTTTCTCTTTTGACATTGTGTATTAGTCAACCTATTTTAGTGTTTTGTATTACAATTCAAACCAATAAATTATTATTTTAATAGCACCGCGTTTTACTGCCCATTCGGGTTGTATGCATTTACGATAAAGTGTAATGGTAGGGTGATTGTGAAATGGAATGGAGGATTTACAGTTTAACCTGGTATCCGAACCACGGTGGCATTACACATATTCAAAAGTTGTGATTTATACACCTTTTGTCAGGGTTTAGAAATCAGATAAATTTGTGCCAGGACCGAGGATTTAACACCGGACCCCCAACACAGAAGTTTGACACCTTACTCCTAGACCACCAGATCACCTACATCAATAAAGGATTATTATTAAAATATAATCTAAGATTTTGTTACTATTCCATGTAAAATGTAAAAAGAAAAAGTATTAAGAAAATAGAAAACTTTGCTCGGATTTCCTTTGGGTCATGGGTGGGCCTAATTTCCTAAACACAATGTGTTGATGACGAACAGATATAGGGTATTGTTTATCCTTCAGTTAAACCATGCAATCCTAACCCTCCACCCCCTTTTTATTTCAATTTCATTTAAGTCCTCTAGTTTAGATACAGTTCTAAATTTGATATTGACTGTTTTATTACAGATTGAGTATTATTTTACTCAGGTATGTAACAATTTTTTCAGTGATGAGATAGTAATTCAGTGTTTGCGTCTTTAATTATAGATTTAAAATCGTTTATCCCCAAGAGAGAAATTTGATAAACGTAAAAGATATATGTTTTAGAATTATTTATGTTGACCAGTGTTACAACGCTGTGAAAAAATGAGTAGCTATAATAGGATTCTGAGAGGGACCATACAGAAAAAACAAACTTATTTGAGGTTAAAATTAGTAACACTTTTATTTCTTGGTAATTTTTTGAAGTGGGGGAGGGGGCTGTTATTGTCTATGAAAAGTGACAGTTAAAGATCACATACATATATAAAAACTTGTTTAATAATTTGTATTATTGTCAAAAAAGTTTCTTCCTATATAAATATAACTGTAGAAGTAGGCATTAAAATTCAAATTCTGTGTAATTATGATTTATATGGTAGTTCTATTAACAATAAACCTCACTCTGTCCATTATATTATTGGCACCTCTTCCGAGCCAGTGGTGTAGTGGGTAGTTCACTGGGTTACGAGCCTAAGGATCCCAGCTTCAATTCCCCGACTAGTACCATGAATATTTTTTTTTATCTTAAGGGAAATCATTACAACGGTCACCAAGTGTTGGTATATTAGGCTTAAGTTAGGTTTAAGACTCACACTTCCATATTCATTATCATCCCATCATCTCATTGAGGGTATGTTTAGACAGCCTCCATAGGTGTACCCTGGGTAATAAATAATCTGTGCCACCCCAGTGGCTAATAGTTTAATAGGAGACTGATTTGAATGCCATGGTCATCCTGATAAGTAATGCCATAACCCCTTTCCCCTAAAGAAAAAATCACCACAATCCTAAGTATTTCCTCTTCGATTCAAAGTTGTTATATTTTCTTTGTGATCAAACTAGCTAGAAAATAAATTATAATATATTAAATAGTGGACTACATTATATTCAATCTCTTATACCGTGGCTTAATATATTACTCACACAATATATGTTAAAATTTAATTAAACATACGGTTGGTATTTGACTGATAGTTTAGAATAAAGTTATAAATTCAAATATTTGAGATTCGATATTTAAAAAAACATCTTTGAGCCACTACCATATTGAAATAGATAGCCGGATATAAAAATTATGTACTTTACAGTATACATACCAGGTTCAAAGACTGTCTCTGCCAGATTTAGTTAAAATTGGTCCACGTATTTGAAATTTATTGTGGAACAAAGATCCGGAAAAAACAGATGCACGTTTGAGATAGACATACCTAAATGTCAAATGCGCGTAGAACCCGAACGTTAATAAGATTTGGTGTTAAATTTTATTATTACTATTATTATTAAAATTCATAAAAAACATAATTAGTTGTAGTAAGAAAGTTCTATTCTATTCGTCGTGGAAAGAACTCATTTCAGGATTCATTTATGACCTGAGGATGGTGCCTATGAAGTGCCGAAACATGTCGGACTTGTGATTATTTCACTCCAGAATTACAAGGAACAAGGGCATTCAAATCTTTCAGATAAGAATAGATCTCAACTTTCATTTAACCTCTTTATATTTTTATGTCAAGTTAACTTATCTATCTTATTAAACTGTACTATCTGTTTCATCTAATATTATCTCATGTTCTTTAACACTTGTTTCTTAAAATATTTATGGTTTATTGAATTGTGATATTATAACATCTTGAAATACAAGAATAAGCAAAAATATAAACTTTTATCAAAGGATAGGCATCAATTATCCAATAAACTCAATCAACTTTTGTTTTGATCATAATTTTATTGTCTTGTTATCAGTATTATTCACTTCATCTTTTACTTTAACTCATGTCTTTAATACATATTGTATTTTAATATGTTTTTGGTTATATATGTGTTTTTTGACTCACATTTTTAATGTGTTTTTATAATGTCAAGTATTACATTTTAACTTTTATTAAACATTTTTCTCATTTATCACAATCCTTAGACTCAATGCATAATCTCTATTCCTTATCACAATCAATGATTTTACTTGATTTCTTGTTTTAATAACAATTTTGCTAAATAGTCCATATACTCTTTATGACAAGTAAATTTAATTGTATTATATTTATAATTTATATCAATAACTTAATTTTCTGTCTTATTTTTCTCTTCCAATTGATATCTATTTTTATCAATTAGGATATTATTAAAATGCCTAATGGCCAGGTTTAAACAAAACCTCGCTTCTCTTTGTCAAAAACTAGGCAAATACATTTTGCTCTCATTTCGTTGTTCCTGGGAAAAAATCTAAAAAAAAAAAATCCCTCATATAATCAATCTTGGACAGCCCTTGAAGGCTTCACGGGCAGATGTTGAAGCGTATCGATATGACAAGGGGGTCCATCCCTGTTCAACCAAATATACCTCAAATATCAGGGAAATAATCGTGATTAATAACTGTGATATTGGTAATAATCGTGATTAATAACTTTGATATCGTGTACGCCACAATTCAAAGCTTCAAGTCCTAAGGGGATTTTGCTGTTCCACAACGTTAATGGCAATAATTAGCCACTGAACCGAATACGAGTTTTTATTTTTGCATTTATCCATATGTTTTTAACGAGTAGCTTTGAATCATGGCGTGTAGTATATTTTACAATTCCGTACGTATTATATAACATGGAGGTAATTTCGATAATTTTTCATTTTGAATTGTGGTATTTGCTATTTATATCTTTATATATGTATTTTAAAATTAACTACGACTACAGGTGACCTGGCGGTCTAGGGGTAAGGTGTCAGACTTCTATGCTGGCGGCTGTGGCTCATTCCTCGGTTCTGGCACAGATTTATCTGATTACCAAACCCTTCCTTCACCTCTGATAAGACATCTTGTGAATCTGGGGAATGCCAGACCTCCACCGTGGTTCGGATTCCACGTTAAACTGTAGGTTCTCCATTTAATCTCACAATCACCCTACCATTACACATTAGCGTAAGTGCGTTTAACCCGAACGGGTAGTAAGATGCGGTGCTAATAATAATAATAATAATAATAATAATAATAATAACTACGACTACATACATTATAAATGGATATTAAAGATGTCTATTCCTTGCTAATTATCTAAACAAATATAATATAGAATATTATTTATACTTATATCTCATTAAATTTTATCTAGCTGATTTACTGTGATGAATCAGTGATTATAGTGGTTGACCATACGTTTGTGTGGAACTTGTTTCGATTCCGGGAGAGACCGATATATTATTAAGGCTGGTCCTTCTATGTAGACCTTAGCTAAGAAATGTATGATAATTACGGCTAGATCTGTTTATGTAGTATATGGCGTAAGTGGGGTTATCTTTCAATTAAATTAAATATAAAGTAAAAGTAAACTTAGAAACGGGAATTAAACTAGGAACCTTTGGCTTAGCGTGCCAATGATCTAACACCAAGTTATCAAGGAATCATCACGTCCGCAGAAATTTTCAGGGTAATTTTCAATCTGAAATTTTTCCTTAATGGGGGCTTGCTGTTAATTATTTAGCAGAAAGGGCTTGATTGTATGTGTGTGTGTGTGTGGGGGGNGGGCAATGGGGGAAGTGGTTGCCTGGAGACTTACATTTATACTAAAAACTATCAAATATTGTGTTGTGTAATGATGGGGAGAGTGGATAAAATGTGCTATTATTATTAACTCAAAACAATTAGAGATTAACATATTTCAGTGAAAATGTATTGAAAATTGAATCGCAAAGAAATAGGATGTATTCTGACTTATATTATAGCATTGAAATACTAAAATATCGCAGATGCGAGGTTAGTTTTTTTCACCGGGATACACCTATATGCTAATTACGTTTTAGAGATGAGGAACGTTCTATTTAAAGGAAGTGTAACAGCATTTGTATGGAGAGAATGGAAACCATTTTTTAAAAACTACTCTCAGTACACCCGACCAAGATTCGAACCTCAATCTTCCCGTCATCATCCATCTAGTCTACTGTGGGAGTAGCACCTTAGACCATGCGGCCACCGAAGTAATTCCTGAGTTTACTGACAGATTCCATTAAGCTTTAGTCTATACGCGAGAGGGAAAACAAATCTGAAATCTCTGTTATTGCTTTATTTGAACACATCTGATGATGTCTTTAATGTTAACGTCCTTGGCATAAATTTAACTTGATCTTTAGCAATAGCCCATTTAATTATATGGCATTGTTTTAGTAAAAATAATTAAAATAAAAAATTACATAAAATTTCCCATCTTGCATCTCTACTCGTGCTCATGGTAATTCTTCACGATTCCTGGAAAACTCAGTGGTGTTGTTGGTCCATTTAACCAAAGGTCCCTGGTTCAATTACCGTGTCCTGGTGTAATTTTTCAACTGTATTTGATTTTATTAAAATTTATTTAGTGATAACTGCACCCTTAACATATTTTAATTATATTCTCCGAACGGGTAGTAAGAAGCAGTGCTAAAAAAAATAATAAAAATAATTTATACCTACATTTTGGTGTAAGTTCATTTACAAGGCATCTTCTGATGTATTTCTCCCCTGATGGGGTGGCGAGTGGGGAGGGTGGACTTGCATCTCCCTGTCTGTTTGAGTCACGCATTAGGAGGTAGTATCAGAAAAGTCAGTTGTAGCAAGCATTTTATAGTAAACTATGTTCCGAAATGTTGATATTTTTTCAAAATATCTTTATGTATTAAAAACGCCTAATAAATCAATATTATTTTGGTATTTTAACACAAAATAAATTTATATAATTACTTAAAAATAATTTTGGGTGTTTCTTCACTTTTCAGGTAGCTTCGTGATATACTTAGGTTAGTCCGTTATCGTAGAAATTTTGCTATAAAACAGTGCATTCTTAATTTATGACTATTGTTTTAAGATCAATGTCTTGGTAGCTATTTGTAGGCTAAAATTGATATGTAAATATCAATATAATGTATACATTTTTATATACAAAATAACAATAATATGAATTATTCCATTGGGTGACATAGTTAAACTTAATTTCAAAATTTACTGATATAAATGGTTTCCCAATTTTGTCTAGACTCGCATCATCTAGATAATCTAAGAATTTGTCAGTATACTCACTCGCAATGATGATCACTATGTGGAATAAATACATCCATCTAGATTTGAGGGCTTTTAAGGTGACGGTTCTGGGTTTGAATATAAGATGAGTGTAGTAAAATATTTTTACCAAAGGATTTTCCACACTCCCTTTCTCTCAACACAAATGTGGGTACATTTCCTCCACCCTTCCACATCTTTACCCAGTAGTGTAAATATAGACCCGCCTCGGTGGCGTAGTTAGCTAACGTGCCAGTCATGTTGAGCTCGACTGCCGAGGATAGGGATATCGAGGTTCGAATCTCGGTCGGGTGAACGGTGAAGGGGGTGTTCCTAAATGGTTTTCCACTCTCCATCCACGCGAATGCGGGTTCAATTCCTCTAAATTCAACTTTCACAATTCCTAATCCATTAGCATAATTAGTACTTAAACGTATAACCCAAACGGGTAGTAAGACGTGGTGCTAAATAAATAAAAAAAGCTATTACAGATAGTAAGGCAAATAGCACTGAAAGCGTACATTTTTACTTCCTATCCTTACCTATTTGTGTAATTAAATGCGAATATCCTGGATGGGTAGTAAGCGGTGATTGTGTAATGTTTGTTAGAGGGAGGGAGGTTGTGTTGGAGAATGGAAAGAACAGGGGAGGTATTGCATCACCTCTCAACCTCCAAAATAAATGTATAAAGCATTGTCACAATTATATTATTATTTGATAGCTATATTGGCGAAAGTTTGATCGAGAATGATTACTTATTACTTTGAATAGATTTCTTAAACCCTGTTTTAATGCTCTCAGGATTCAATAATTTTCCTCCTGTGTGATTTGTGAGATGAAATATATTTTATATGTTTGTTTAAATACTTATCTTAGATTAACTATATGCGTTTCAAGTTGACTTACTTCATGAATTTTACACCCTCCTCTACCTGTGCCATTAAGTAATACAGCCAACTTTGGTGGCCACATCACTCTCGCAATAGAATGGACTTCCAATGGGGGAGGGGGGGGGGATTGGGGTTGTATTGCTGGTTGGGTGTACAGAGGGTATTATTTACTAAATTTTTCCCCATCCTCCATCCACGCGAATGCGATTACACTTACTCTAAATTCAAACTTACTCATCTCTAACCCATTAGCCTACACATGCGTATAGCCCGAACTGGTAGTAAAACCAAAAAAAGAAGAAAAATAATGTAATTTGCGGATAGCTTAAACGGGCAGCAGGACTCCTTGTGGGGAAAAAAAAAATTAACGTTAGGTTTTGGCCGTGAGTTAAGGGGTAAAGGAACACATTGAAACCAATTATCATAAAATCATCATAAAAATCACCTCCAAAAATATCCTAAAAGTATTTAATTAAAAAAATAAGTGAGTTAAGGACACATAAAATACAAACAACATTAAATATCTCTAAGATGCATTGATAATCATTACGTGTTTATTATACTTGGTTTCTTATAAATATATTTAATAGTTCTTTAGTGTCAGTCTTAAGGATTTCCATTCACATTTCTTCTTTACATGATAGGCTTGAAAGGGATTTTAGGTAGTTCTTTTTTCAGAGCGAGATATGAAGTGAATATGTAAATATAGCGAAATCTGGAGGCTATTGGAGCCTCATAGAAAAGGGACATGCTCCACATTCTAAAATGTCCACATCCCAATATTACATTCTTATATCTTTAGGTATTGGAACTATTCCATTGTGAAATATTCAGATATTTTCTGCAGCCGGCTTTGTTTCAACACACATGTTAACACGAAATGTCACGAACATTTTGGCCCTATCTGTAATGGTTTGCTACACCACATTTGAAATGGATGCCATTTTTGAAATAAAAAGAACGAGGTAAACAAAATATATATTTTATAATACCTTGTAACAGAAATACGTTAGCAGATTAGTTTAACGTGTGAGTGTAGGGGACAATAGATAAGTTAAGTGTTTTTGCAGTTTTTATATCAAAACATTTCTTAGGTAAAAGAAAATATTTTCCCAGTAGAAACATGGTTTAATTTTCTTCGCATGTTGATATCAACATTTCATGAATATTTCTTAAGGGTGTTCTGTAATTTTAATTTAGCACCGCGTCTTACTACACGTTCGGTTTATACGCTCAATTACAAATTACCGTAATGGGTTAGGAATTGGGAAGGTTGAATTTATAGGAAGTGAACTCGTATTTGCGTGGAGGGAGAGTGGAAAACCATTAATAAAAAACCCTCAAGCTCACGTGAATGAGATTCGAAACTTTTATCTCCCCATCCTCGGCATTCTAGCTCAACACGAAACTAGCTTGTTAGTTAACTACGACACCAAGGCGGTTTCCTTGAATTTTATGACGTTTTCTCTTCAATTAAGAAAACTTCTCGTGCCACCAAGCTCTCTACAGATATTCAAGAACTGTTAATATCAGCATGTGAAAAAAAATATGTTTGTACTGGAGCAATACTTTATTTATTTGGCCAACAAAAATTTTGCTATAAAAATTGCGAAAACACTGGCCTTAGCTCGTACTCCCTACAATTCCACCTTAATAAGAGGAAACGGAAAGCGAACTAGGTTCATATTTTATAGGGGAAAAAACCATACTGGCTAAAAGAACACCACTTTAGTAGATAAGTTTAGTTTAATATTATAAACATAAAAAATCTCTCCAGTTCTAAAATATTAACAATTGGCATCGGGTAATTCGAATGTACATTTTTATCTTAATTTAAAAGTTTCTCATTAAATGCTACCATTCTCATGACAATTATTCAATTATCTGTTGATATATCTATGTGCAGAACATAAAATTAAACGTAACTTATTTAACTACTTACTTACTTAAAGCTGGTTGTACAAACATCATATTAGTTATTCAACCACAGGATTGCCAATCAGCTTGATCCTAGGTCAAGAGAAACTTGTGTCGGAACAAAGTTTATTAGGGATATATATCTTTAATATTATATGCATTTAAAAAAATTCTAGTTTCTTAATATTAACCTTAAATGTTACATTGAAAATACTTTGTCAATTATTTTAGCAAACATAATTTTTGAGGTTATTTACCACATGATTTAATTATATATAAAGTAATTTCTAGTTTTTAGTTTATAAATAAAGTATCCGTTAATAAGTAACGAACCGTAGGAATATAAAGTATTCCTAAAGGTATATATAGAAAGCGACGTCTAGGAGACAAAATACAAAATACTCGATAAAAAAAAGTTCCAAGTCAAAAGAAAAACTCCTTATGGCTGTGGATTACAGATATATTGACTACAACACTTACTACTCCATTTCTTGGATCTTCTCTTATATAAAAAATACGCTTGACTTCAGTCTAGAACCAACCTCCGACCACCCAACTTCCCTCACCCCACTCCTAATCTCCAACCTTTTAAGTATTTCCCCCCCCCCCCCCCCACCCTTCCCCCCCCCCC
>CABEEJ010002067.1:36295-59995 GCA_901482245.1 Timema douglasi
TATATATATATATATATAAATACTATTTTACTTTTACCATTAAATACTCAAAAAGTAAGAAATAGGATCAATTTTGTTTAGACTATCATGACAAATTAATTAATTATGTTTCAATTAACTGAGGCGGCATGAGAAAATATATATGTAAAAGGACATATATAATATAGGCCTATATATACACACACATAAACAATAACTAACACACATATATATGTAGTTTGTTATGACAGATCTTGTTCAATTTTTTAATTTCCCCCCACCCCTTTTCTCTCTCGTCCTTTGGTTTTTAGGTATAGTTTAGGTTGTAGAGAAATAACACCTGGCTAGGAACCATATTCACATGTAGCCCTTCACTCCCATAAAATGTACAAAGCTTCACTCTTACAATAGAATGGACTGCCCACGGTGGGGATATTGCGCCTCGAATCCCGTTTGGGTGTACTAAGGTTGTTTTTTCCAAAATCGTTTTCTACTCTCCCTCCACAAAATTGTGGGTACACTGCCTCTAAATTAGAACTTTATAATCCCTGACACATTAATGTAATTAGTTGCGAGGCATCTAGCCCAGACAGGTAGTAAAACGTGGTGCTAAAAATATAATTACTCATTAACAACAGATAGCAATGTTGGAGGTGACGAAGAGACGCACGTAGCATTTGGTCCTCTTTATTATGTAGAGTTTGTGCTTAGAATTCCAGCCGCATACCCTGAGAGTTCTTTATACACATGTGATTAGATTTCCACATGTGATTTATATTTGTAGCTTTTATAAACTCTCACCACGCCAGTGCAGGTTCACCTCCTCCGAACTGCCCTAAACATTTTCACCCCTTAGTTTAAACCGTTAAAAACTTTAGTGTTAACCCTCCTCGGTGACCACGTGGTCGAACGTGCTACTCTAGTAGTGGACTAGACTGCCAATGACGAGAAAATCTAGTTTCAAATCTTGGTTGAGTGTACTGAAGATGGCTTTTTGAAAATGGTTTTCAACTTTCACTCCACGCAAATTATGGGTGCACTTCCTATGAATATAATATTTCTAATCTCTAAAACCATTAACATAATTAGTTAAGAAGCGTATAACATGAATGAATAGTAACTAGTAAGACGCGGTGATAAGAAAAAAAGGTCAATTGGGACACATATTTGAATACACTCTTTCATTTGTTTTTGTGTGTCCAAACCCCGCTGAAGTGGGTTATACATGTTACAGTACAACTTGTACATGTAAGCCTAAAATAATGGATAGAAAAGCCACTTTTAGCACAGGGGGATTTGGGTTTGGTCAACCATGTTTCAAAAGCTATTTCTCGAAACCGAGCTATCTCTATCTCTTCCCCACACAGTTTCAAATGACGATACCCTTCCCCTTTATCGCTGTGTTAGGACTGCCCCAAAAACGTTTATCTTATCATTCACGCCCCGGGCTGACCCATTTGAAAATAGGAACTAAATTGGATCATTCGGATAAGCTGAGGTTTTAAGCAACTACAGTTAAGGATTTATTAGCTACGGTAGTTTTAGAGTTCAGAAATAATTCCCTTTCCACTCTTAAACAGTAAATAATCGGTGACCTGCTTTGTTGATCGAATAGTTTAAGACAGTGTTTAACAAACATTTAAGTTCACGGTACACTTGGCAATCCTAAATTGTTTGCGATACACTGTTTTGTCTTGTTATGTACGTGCCTTGGCGGCATAAAATGGATTACTCACTCAGTCCAACGTTGTAAATCAGAATTAACAAAGTATTATTATAAGGTGTTCTATCTTACGACATGTCCATTCCTTTAGTCAGTTAACTTAGACCATCAATGATCCCTGTCCTCTGCTTCCTCCTTCAGCTCCCAGAGTATTCTTCTTTACTTAAATTAATCTAGTATTTGAATACTCTTTCTTCCTAAGCTCCTCTTTTTCTTAACCTTTCCTTCTATGACGTCCCTCAGAAGACAGTTCCTCCTAAGGATGTATCCGAAGAAGTTTTCTTTACACCGAAAAATCACATACAAATTAGTTATCTTCTCACCCACTTTTCTTAGGACTAATTCATTAGTCACCCTGTCTGCCTGGCAAAGTATAGACTAATATTTTCTTGAAGAATTTTCAAATGTTCCAATATTTAAAGATTTAAGTTCTATTTCTGTGCCAACTTATTTAACATTTAGAAACATTTCGTTTAAACAATTAGTAATTTGGGTAAATTATAACGCTAGTTTCACGTGAAAGCTTTTGATTTTGGACAGTTTTATTAAAAATATTACTAAGTACGAGAAAGTAAGAAATGCGAGGGACGCACGACTGTCTTTCGTACCAACTTCATTCATGTTATTATTGAACAGCTTCGCTTAACGCTTTGTGCTGGGGCCGAACGGCACATCTAACTACTAATGACGATTAAATTTAGGCTTGGGCTGCGGTCGGTTGTATTGGGGTTTTTTTCAGGTAGTTTTTCACTTTCCCTTCACGAAAATGATGCTACATTATCTTAACATTAAAACCTTTTTCTCTAACCTTTTAGCGTATTGAATGCATGTGCGTTCTACCTGAAAGGGTGGTAATAAATCAGTTTTAAAACGAAATAAAAAAAGTAATCGATTACATTAAAAGCGTTCATCATTCAACTTCCGGCTCTCATCTTTCTTTGTATGCGCGCGCGCGTGCGAGGTATGGGAGTAAAAGAGAAAAGAAAAAAACTACGCAATGCCAGAAATATGTGCAGTGCAGTCGTATTTTAATGATAACTCAAAATTTTCCGCGATGACGATGGGGGACAAAGTGACAAAGTTTTGTTAATAGCTAAAGTATACCTCTCTTGTAACTGACCTGGTGGTCTAGGGGTAAGATGTCAGACTTATATGCTGGCGGCCGGGGTTCAATCCTCGGTCCCGGCACAGATTTATCCGATTACCAAACCCTTCCTTCACCTCTGACAAGACGTGTATTAATTACAACTTGTAAATGTATGGAATCCCAGGCCTCCACCATGGTTCGGATTCCACGTTAAACTGTAGGTCATCCATTTCATCTCGCAATCACCCTATCATTACACATTAGCGTAAGTGCGTATAACCCGAGCGGGTAGTAGGACGCGGTGCTAATAGTAATAATAATATACCCCTATTAAGACAGAATAAAGATTTGTGCACAGTGCTTAGCTGTGAAGCCATACAAAAAAGGTCAAAAACCACCTTTATAACGCAGTATTCATCGAAACATTGTTTAATATTACATCAATGTTCAGTATTAGGAACTTCTATTAACACTTTATCTACATTAGTGTATCTTTAGAAGTGATCCACGTGCAATAGTGTTGGTGTGAATTTACGATTTCTAGCCAAATTTATCACAAAATTGATTGGCATATGATGCACGCCCATAAAGATGGTATTTTATAAATGAAAACTTAATTAATGACTTTCAGCTAGTCATAGCGGATTATCCAGTGACGTGTTATGAATTGTTTCTAGGTTAATCAGAGTAACAGTAATTTAAACTGTACCTGAGATGTGCACTCATTCCTCAGTAGGGGTGGTATTACAGTGTCATATTTATTTAATAAAATAATATTAATTTCATAAAATATTTAATAAAATATATGAGGGCGTCTTTAATGAAAGATGTGTCATTACATTCTATCACAATTGGTTACAAAGTTTGTATTATTAACGTCTGAAAGAATTAGTTAACATCTTTCTTAAATAAGGAACTAAATTTAAAACTCGGAATAAAATAAATATATTTACAGATTGTCCAAGAAACTTTTAAATAAAATATTGCACATAAAAGTTGATTAATTATTTACCGTTAGTAATATAAACACACTTTATAAATTAAGCTATAAATTCATACTGTAAAATATTCTTCTAATACTTTACAATTAATTTTTTTAACTGCTTCTTATGTTTAAAATGTCAGCATATATCTCAAGTAGCTTTGAATAATGGTATTCATCGTTTCACAAATTAGGATTGTTCAGGGGTCTTCCACCATCCGCTCGTGGTGACAGTTTTTGGGGCCCACTGGCTCAGGGAAAATATAAAATTATTTCAAGAGAAAAAAGTTGAAATAAAGATATTATTTTTCATATTCAACCAATAAAATAAATACGTATTTTACGTTATTTTAGCTCTTTGTGCGAAGAAAAATATCGCTTTTTTTTATACAAATGTACTTTGAACCAGCAAATGACAACTCTTAGCAAGCAAAACAAATCGTGCTACCTCATGCTATAAAAAATAAAAAAATAGAAAAAAAACCCCCATAGAATACACTTCACAAGAAATACTAATCCATAGTGTGTGTAAGAATGAGCTAATACGAATATTTTAATATTTATTCAATCCCAATATTGCTGTTTAAAAATCGCAGCCAACAAAATACAAAAACTTGGGCCCTTGAACATAAAAAGTTTGAGACCACTGCAGTTAATATAATATATTATGACATGCTTTAATTTATCAAAATTGTGTCGTTCCTATCTGTCATTTGGTATTGTATGTTATCGATATAGAGTGGCCCACCTCCACTATTATAGAAGCTATGCATTCTACTGCAGAATTGAATACAAATTGCATTCTCATTTGTTTGGAAAATGAGCGGACAATGGAAATTGGATGCTATCCAAAAACTTTGTATTCATATCCGATAAAGATAAAAAAAAAGCATCCACTCTGTTTTAAAATGAGTTTCTATATTTAAAAAAATATTTCTAAACGGCACCAACCGAACATGCGGTCCGCGCGATGTAAACACTGGACAGTGTTTGGATGTCAAAAGCACTGACCTGGCTGATTACTGTAAAACAAGCATTATTTCATTCCTATCGTGGGTTGGCACAGGGTGACACGGGATCACCACCACTTTATGGGGGGATGAAATTGACAAAAACACTAGGTGTGTTCAAAATAACATTAAACAAAAAAAGCAGCCGCTACCACTTTTGAAGAAGTGTTGAAAGCGAACGCAAGCAATTACCATTTGTGGCATACTTGAATGAGTGACTGCAATTGGTTGATGAGGGGCGAGGGGGGCTAGGGAGGAAATGGTGTAGTGGAGCTTTCCCTAAACAGCGTGCTACTATAGTGGTTTTTCACTTGAATGTTTTGAAATGAGTGTTTGGGGGTTTTCAACTGCGATGGCCGTTCTATTAAATGCAATGTTAATACAAAGCTAGGTAGATATTCACAAACTACCCCTTTAATAATGCCAGAGGCGGGGCGAATAAAAAGAAAACTCCACTTGACTTAAATGTCACCGTTTGAATTCTTCTATTCAATCTGTATTATCGCTAATGGATGGGTTGTTTTTTTTTATCAGTGACCTTACGTTGAATTTTTAATTGCTATTGTGTAATAGCGGCAACAACGGCGAGTCGGACAAAAGTGTATGTCTTCTTTCATGGGACTTACTGGTGGAAGGAGCTCTAATCACGGCCGAGTTGACTGACTCTGGTTATTCCTGAATAATTTCCTACTTCCCTTCCAACAACTGGCGTACCTTTCCTCTAATTTAAATCTTACTCATCCCAACCTCGTTAGAGTAATTAACATTTGTATAGATTTACTGAGTAGTTAGACATAAGGCATGGATATTATTATTATTATTAGCACCGCGTCTTACTACCCGTTCGGGCTATACGCACTTACGCTAATGTGTAATGGTAGGGTGATTGTGAGATGAAATGGAGGACCTACAGTTTAACGTGGGATCCGAACCACGGTGGAGGCCTGGCATTCCCCACATTCACAAGATGTCTTGTCAGAGGTGAAGTAAGGGTTTGATAATAAGATAAATCTTTGCCGGGACCGAGGATTGAACCCCGGCCGCCAGCATATAAGTCTGACACCTTACTCCTAAACCGCCAGGTCACCTCGATGGTTATTTTTTCCACAAAATTTATTTAAATACAAATTTGTTAAAGAATTTGTTCCATTCACTAACCTAGTTTTCTTAAATTTAGACAGCCTAAACTTAAGTTCAATTCCCTTAAGCATGTCATTCTACAAAATACATTTCAATTAATATAATTACAAGTTTTTTTTGCATCGCGTTTTAGTACTTATCTGGACTATCCACATCTAAATGCTTTATTAATGTATGTAAGAGGAAGGTAGAATTCGAAAATGTGCCAGAATTTGCGTAGATGGAGAGTAGGATATAATTGGGGAAAAAACTTCTTTACATCCAGCTAAGATTTGAATTCAAAACTCCCGGTCATCAGCAAGCGAGACTAAAAGAAATTAAAGTTAATTCCTATGTGGTTTCATATGCTATTTTTTGGTGAATGTCGCATGGTTAGTTTTTTACTTTCCTACTTTGCGTCAAACCCTGCAGTAGCCATCTACTAAGAAAATATAAGACCCACTTATTTCTTTAATGGTCCAAGAGACAGTTTATTAGTACGCCTCAAGTGCAGCCCTATATTAAATACAATATTACACCTACCTATACCAGAATGAAATGGGCCAATTTCATAGACTTAGTACGCCTCAAGCGCGCTGCAGTATCTAAATACAAGACGACACCTGAATATACCATAATGGAATGGGTTAGTTTAATATGTGAAACTGGCCCAACCCATTCGAGTTTAGGTAGGTGTCGTCTTGTATTTAGAGTAGCGTCACACTTAAGGCGTACTAGGCCTGGCTATGAAACTGGCCCTTAGCGCGTGTCAAGTGCTGCGCTATACTAAATGCAAGATTACACTTACCTGAACCTGAATGGATTGGGCCAGTTTCATATGTGAAACTGACTCAATTCACTATATCTTATGTAGGTGTCGTATTTAGTATAGCACAGCACTTGAGGCGTTCTAAGCCTAAATATGAAATTGTCCCATTCTATTCTGTTACAGGTAGGTATCGTTTTGTATTTAGTATGGCACCGCGCTGTAGACGTACTCAGACCGACTATGAAACTGGACCTAGTGCATCACTCTCACATTACACTGAACCACCGTTGAGGGGGAGATTTAGTTTCAAATCCCAGTTTGGTGTATTGAGGGTGGGTGTTACTTAATGTTACTTAATACTTAATTTTATATTTAAGCAAATGAGGATACATTTCCTCTCTATATGCATATAACTCAAATAGGTGGTAAGATTAGGTGATGAAAAAAATAGTTATCTAATAGAAATAACAAGGATAAAAATATATACATATATAGTGCACAGTTAGCTGAAACTTCGTTAGCTAAAAGACGATTGGAGTGGTATTTATTTAAATAATTTTTCTCATCTCTACTACATATCCGTGCCACTATCATGTTATATCGGATTGCTAGTAAAGAAATTTACGGGTTCGAATCACGTTCGTGTGTACTTCAGATAGTTTTTTTCTAAATGGTTTTTCCACTATAGCTCAATGCAAATGCTGTCACATATCTTCTTAATGTCTGCCTTTGTCATCCCTATTCTGTTATCTTAGTAAATGTATGCATACAAACTGAAAAAGTATGTAGTCCCAGCGGGAAAAATAATGACTTTAGCTAATGTAACAAAGAAAATAGTTTCTGAGTCAGCCTGTATCTGATTTAAAAAGAGCTTTTGACCCGGTCACTTGTTCATGGAATTCTCACCCCTCTTCAAACTGTGATGACATGTACCAGGAGGGGTATTCTGATTACGCGCGATTTCGACATGATGGGGTTGTTCTTCTCATACTGTTAGATGGGGCCAGAAGAGTGAAGGGGAAGGGGGAATACTGGGGTGTAATGCCAACATACAACCCCCCACCCCCACCACCAACTCTACTCCCCATCCTTTATTTTTGTGTTTTAGCGCATCACCCGCAAATAATCATTATTGTCCGGGAATAACATGCTTAGTTGTGGACGAGAGAAGAATATCCTATATCAGGGATGGCGAAACATTTCCAACCTGTGTGCTACTTAAGTATTATTTTAATTAAACACTAATCTAGTGTAACACTTAAAGGACTAGTTGAAATTTAGACTAATATATTGTTCCGCATCTTATTTACGATTTTAAATGAGTATTTAAAAATTAAAGCTTTTCTTATTACCGCGTCTTACTAGTGCACCCGTGTGGGTTATACGCTTATGCAATAATTATGCTAATAGTCTTAAGGATTATGAAGGTGGTATTTTAGAGGAAGCGTAGCACTATTTGCATGGAGGGAGAGTGGAAAACTATTTTGAATAAACCACCCCCAGTACACCGGACCAAGATTCGAACATCGATCTCCACGTCATCGTCAGGCTAGTCTACTGTGAGAGTAGCGCCTTATACAATGCGGTCAACGAAGTGGGTCAAAACTTATTGAATATTATGAAATTTAATAAATAACTCAAATCAAATTGTAGATATTTTAATAATGCCTAAGTCTTAAAGAAGGAAAATTTATTAAATTGATAAAGTGTGAGACGTAATCACACCTTTTGCGTGTGTGTGTACCTGCGATCACGCGGGCGCTTTCATATTACGTAATCCTTGTGTATTTTATCTCTAGTTTCTATACATTTTTGTATGTTTTTATATATACAAATTTTGTAAAACTTCAATTTAATTGTATTGATAAACTGTAAGAAAAGCCGTTGGCCTTAACTTCGCCACTAAGACCGTTTATTATTATTATTATTATTATTATTATCATCATTAAACTTAGTGTCGTAGACAATATTAATTTCAATAACTTGAAGTAGTATCACCGAACGTATCATCAATGAAAAAAGAAAAATAATACATTGATATATGCTAAAACCAGAAATTTTAATAATTTGTTCCACACTAGTTTGAAACATGTGGTTGTATTTTGCTATCCAAGATATTAATTATATTCTATTAATAATTTGTTGTCTTCAAAATCACACGAAATGCGTTAAGTGTGGGCCAAGATGATTTATAACCGTTGAATTAACAAAGTTCATTGAGACATGACATTGAATGACATGACAATCAAAATATTATTGATGCCAAAAAATTATACCGAACTAGAAAAGTTTTATTTTAATGTTAATTTGTTTTTTCCATGTTGGCGTGCCACACAAAGTGTTCGCATGCCACCTAATTCCACGCGTGCGATACATTTGCCATCTGCCATGAAGCAACAAGCTTTTAGTTGACTAAATATGTAGAAATAAATTCATAATTGTGCAATTTTGGGGCTTTTTTTCTTAATAGAACTAACCCTATAATTTTTAGTAAATTACTAAACATAACACATTGTAGGCATAGTTTAATGATGATTTTATATTGCATAGTAATATTGACTTGTATCGTATAAAGAAATTACCTACAAAATAGGTTTCACCTTAAATAAAGTTTTTTACCTTATATAGAAATTAAGACTTTTAAAATTTATTTTACATAGATGTTTTAAAAAAACTACTAAGGCTCCTTTTGAGTAGAGATTTGTCTACACTTTTGGATAGGATCCACAAACTAGTTCAAAAGGTATTTCGGTAAGAGGCACCAATATACATAAACATATTGGTTATTCCGACTTTTTGCACCAATTCTTATTACCCATCTGTGCAGGTGAGTTGTGGCCTAATCTTGAAATCGTGTAGGAGTTGTGGTCCGGCTTTTTGAGAGACACGTATGAGTTGCGTCCCACTCACTTGAGAAAGAGGTATGAGTTGCGTCCACATAATTAACCGTATGCTTTCTATAATGCTGTCTTAAATCTCGTATACAAACTATCATCGTATCATGTCGATATCCCTCATAATATCCAAACTTCCTCGGTTCATGTCATTCATTGATTTTGGCGATTTTTAAAAGGTTAGGTTAGGTTATTAGGTTATGTTATGTTAGGTTAGGTTAAGCCAACAGCCCTGATCGCAATTTATACGTGGCTCTAAAAATGTAGGGCAGCAATTCAATGGTCTCTTTAGAAATAAACAACTCATGCAGCTGCAACTCAACTGCAGCCCTACTCATCTAGGTTTCACCCATTTAATTACAATAATGAAATAAAAATGAGTAAGGTAGTGTTTAGAGGATATGAACCCGCATATGTGGGTAGGAATAATAAAAAATCATTTATGAAAAATCACTAAATTCACCCGGCTGGTTCTCAAACCTCAACCCTTTTGTCTCCAGCAAACCATATTAGATGACATATTATCACAATTTATTTTCCTCATCGCATAGGAAATAGGCGAAACAAAACAATCAGTCAAACATTATACCCTGATTTGCGTTGGAAGAATGGTAGTGAAAATTAATTTTTTTTTTCTAACATTGATAACATTTGATTTTATTGTCTGTGTTATTATATAGATATTGATAATATCTATCAAAAGTGACAGCTGCAGATAACATGAATTGATAAGTCCATGCATTACAATTATTTTATTTACTTTAGTAACTAACTTTTACTGTTTTTCCTACCAAAATCGTACTATAGTTCATTTTTACACACTGTGCTATTCAGAATTTGACCTACATGTTCAAAGCAGCGAACACATGTAACCGCGAGCAGTTTTGTTACGTCTTGTAACAAATACGTCACTAAAATTACCGTCTTTTATCTCTTTGTACTATGACAACGTTCATCTTTGTAGCTTTCGTAGTTTTTTTTAAATCATAATTTTTTCCCTCCATTTTTAACGTCAAATATTTTTTTTTAATCCATTTTCACAAACAACTTAAAGTGTTTGTGTGTGAGTTTATTTGTTTTGAAATTATTTTTACAGATCCAATTACTTAAGCTTTGAAAATAAAATGTATATAATAGGCCTTCCAGAAAATAATAATATTTGTTAAATTTATTTGTCCACTTTTAAAGTTAGTACAAAAAATATAAATATAATTATTTGTGGCAGGCCTACTTTTATTTGATTTTATACACTTTTTTGTTGTTGAAATGTTATACGTTGATCCAGACTTTTTTTTGGACAAAGTCTCACTACCCGTTTGGATTATACGTTTATGTACTTTACTTTACACCCATTACTGTTTCCAGCCTGTGGGCTGGGTTAGTTTTTATCCAAGCAATATATTTTACACTTGCTAGGCCTGCTAGTCCTATCATAGCCTCATATGCCTTATAATATAACATCCAGTCCCCGGCCATTATTTTATCAATGTGAAAGGGTAAACCCACATTTCAACAATTATATATTTTCAGCCATGCCAGGAATTGAACTTGGGATCCATAGCTAAGTAGAAAGACAGGCTACCGACTGAGCTGAGGTATCGGATTCACTTATGCACTAATTATGCTAATGATTTTAGTGATTAGAAAAATTATATTTAATCTTATGAAGTGTGTCCGCAATTTCATGGAAGGAGAGTGGAAAACTATTTAGGGAAAACAAGCCTCAGTAAACTTTCATCTCCCCGTCATCATCATGTTAGTGTACTGGAAGAGTTACTCCTTAGACCATGTGGCCACCGAAGCGGGTTATAGGATTTTATTATTATTTTTTAAAATAAATAACTAAGCATCTATTTGACTGTTTAGTTGGAAAAGTGTGTTGCTAAAGAATGTTGATCACATGAGTGGTTTTGGTTAAGGCTGGATTTATATTTATTCATAACGCATTAACTAATATCGAATCATGTATAGAAAATAGTTCGTAAGAAGCTGAAATACATTATTTTGAATTATAACGTTTATAATCGATACATAGTAAATAATGCACAATGCATTAAGTTGATTTAACTTTTATATACATTATGCATGGAGTGTAGTATAGATAATCATTGACTTAAGACGTATAAGTGAATTAAAATGCTAAGAGAGACTATTAATAGCTAACTAAACACCAGAATGCACATCAGGCGGAAATTTTCTTCTTTGTTTATGTTTAGAAATGTCTTTTGGTAGCCATAACTGTTTTTTATGAACACAATTTCTTTGTTTTAGAGTTAATTACTACGATTGTATAAATAATTGAGGCCCACTTAGGTGGCCACGTGGTCTAAACCACTAATTTAGTGTTGTACTAGACTGCCGAAGCGGGGGAGATTGGAGTTCGATATCGGTCGGGTGCACCGAAGGAGTATTTTCCTAAAGGGCTTTCCATTCTCCCTCCATGCGAAGGCAGATGCACTTCTTCTAAGCTAAGCCTTCCTTATCCCTAAGCCATTAGTGTAATTAGTACATAGCCGTATAACCTGAAAAAATGGTAATACACGATTCTAAAAAATAAAAGTATAGATGTTACATTTTAGATTGTGTTACTGAGAAATAGTTCTGATAGAGTTTACATAACGATAATAAAATCAGAACCAAATATAAATCAAATTTTATTCATTAGCACGAACAAAGCTTAGATTATGTTAGTGTATCAAGTTTTAAAAGCTACAATTTAACTAACGTAGTTTATCTAGTAGACTATTTAGTGAAGTATTTTTTAGAGGCTTTATATAGTAGTACAATAGTGAACTGATAGTTTTTTTGCTAGTATTTTATCCCCATACAAATTTATTTGAATTGAGTCGTGAACACCAGCCTGGAAACCACTGCCAAAGAGGGTACAACATTATCGTTGGAGCCGATGACGGCATCCTCTTTCCCCCAGTGCACAGGGTTGCAGACTCACTCGATCTGCAGGGGAAGTCGGTTCCTGCCGATATCTCAGCATGCAACGTCCCTGCCCGACGAGCGTTTCATTAACGTCGTTCCATTAACGTCGTTCCATTTTGATTGCTTTGGGAGACAGGTTTTGTGGTTGCACGTCAATTTTGTGGCCTCCTGAGGGTACATTCTCAAGGTCGAGGAAACGAACTAGACTTCACGACGGTGGTGGTGGTTTCTGACCTATACACCTGACTGCATTTAAAAAAAATCGCTGTACCAATGGGGTTCCTATAATTGTTCGATTAATTTTCATTATTATTACTAAATTTTTGGAAGGTGGGTGGAAGTGTCATGGAGATATGAAGCGTCTTACTATTATTATAATTATTAATATTAGCACCACGTCTTACTACCCGTTCGGGTTATACGCACTTAAGCTAATGTGTAATGGTAGGGTGATTGTGAGATGAAATGGAGAGACCTACAGTTTAACGTGGGATCCGAACCATGGTGGAGGTCTGGCATTCCACACATTCATAAGTTTTGATTAATACACGTCTTGTCAGAGGTGAAGAAAGGGTTTGGCAACTAGATAAAATCTGTGCCGGGACTAAATATTGAACCCCGGACCCCCAACTCAGAAGTGACACCTTACCCCTAGACCGCCAGGTCACCAATCCAGTTATCAATATATAATTACATTTCACATACTAAAGACATTTTTTTAGATTATTTATAAATTTGAAAGTTAGGTTTTGGAAAGGAGCATAGACTGACAAAGGGATTAAATGGACACTTTGCCTATTTTTTTTTAGCACCGCGTCTTACTACGAATCTGGATTATACACTTATGTACTCATTAAGCTATTGAATTTAGGAACTAGAGGGGCTATATTTAGAAGAATTGTATCTGAATTTGCGTGGAAAACCATTTTGGAAAACCCACCCTTATTACACCCAACCGAGATTCGAACCTTTATCTCCCCGTCATCGGTAGTCTGGTCTAGTGCAAGAGTAGCGGCCAAAGAAGCGGCCAAAGAAGCGAGTTTTACCAATTTGAAAAAAAAATCTAAAAGAGGTTAAAAACTTTTGTTAGAAAACTTAGAATTAAAAATAACTTGCGGTATTTTGTGTTTGTGTGTTGGTAAGGTCATAAATCAGGTTTTAGTTGGTCTCTGCTTCTTTCATAAAACATTATATAAAGCTGCTATGTTCTGGTAAAAAATAAAAAAAGCAGCGAGAATTTATTTCGTACTAAACACACACACATCTTTAGAAACTCAGTTTCTCATCACTTTGAATTAAAAATGTATAAGATTCTCGAAATTGTCTTCAGAAGATGAGCTTTCAAAGAGTTGGCGATAAAAGTGTTCATTAAATTGTAAAGTGAACTATATAGCATATATCCAAATATGCCATCTTAAGATAAAACTGTAGTTTCAATAGGTATATATATTATATATTGCACATATCTAAGGTGACAATGTCTTAAGTGTCTTAATAATAACCCATATAAAAATAAACACACTTTATTTTGAAAGTGTCTACACTTATTTTTGTTGTTTTCACACATAGTATTATTAACTGTTACATCCAACCACGTGCTTAAATATTTCACTGATTTGCAGGATCTTCAAGGAGTCTGGTCCAAAGAAAAACATGAGGGGCCAATAACGCTGACTTCTTTTTAGTTTTGTGTGGCAGCGGCCTTATCTCTTATTCCAATCTGGCGATATGTAAGGGCTCAGTGAATTGTCTGAAGATCCATGGTCTTGGATTCATATCCACCTTACACAATTATTATTATTAATTACTATTATTATTATTATTAGCATCGCGTCTTACTACCCGTTAGAGTTATACGTACTTCACTAATATGTAATGCTAGGGGTGATTGTGATTTATCGTGGGATCCGAACCACGGTGGAGGCCTGGCATTCCCCACATTCACAAGTTTTGATTAATACACGTCTTGTCAAAGGTGAAGGAAGGGCTTGGTAATCAGATAAATCGGGGCTAGGATCGAGGATTGAACCCCGGACCCCAAGCACAGAAGTCCGACACCTTAACCCTAGACCACCAGGTCACCCTTACGCAATCCTTTGCCACAAAATTATTCATTGGAATTGAATAGGCAGATATAGCTCTGAATTAAAACACACTCTATTTCTTGGTGTGAGCTTATACAAATTTCACTTCTAAGTTTCTGTTTAGTTTTCATTTCCTAAGGGACCTATTTCAAATGTGATGTCCTTGTTAAGGACTATTGTGTAACTCCCAACCCTTTTTGGTGATTTGTGGTTTAGTGAGTAAGATGTGTTATCAGAATCGGTGATCGCGTAAACTAAATGTAAGGCTCATTTTAAATAATGGGGAGGTCGGAGTTCAAATCCTGACAGGGTGTACTATGGGTGTTTTTTTAAAACGGTTTCCTTGCCATGAATGCGAACACAATTCCTTTATATGTTAACTTTTTCACTCCTACTTTACTAACGTGATTAAAATTTGTTTAGTCTGAATAGGTAAAAATACACGATGTGGAAGTAAAAATTAATAAAATATTAAAAAACAAATAATTATTGCATCAGTCTGCATTCGATCTATACTGACCCAGTGAAAAAGAAGCTCCTCATTTGCCCCCACAAGGCTGAGTTGACCCCTTTCTATACACACTGCTTCACAGAAAGATCCGAGGACCTCTGAATTTGTAACCAGAAACTCTACCACTAGACTACAAAGTGTATCGGAATGAAAGGAAGTAATACTGTGCTGATTTTAGAACGCAACGTAAAACAAATAATATTACGACCTTAATGGCGAAGTTAATGTTTTATCTTCTCTTACCCTTCAACAAAATTTAATATTAAATAATGCCTAATACTGCAACTGAACCAATAAGTAAAGTAACAAGAAAAGGCATTAAACTTCTTCGAGAACTCATCGCGCAGACGTAACTGAGATGACCTGGGTATCCCTGGGTGCGTTATCTGATAGCAGCCATCCCATGTGCTCGCTCTCGCCATCTTTTTGTGGTAAAAAGGACTCACAAAGAGTATGGAGGAGACCAGTGTCTAAGGAAGTCATTTGTATCGCAAGCCTTGTGTTTTTGGCTGCCTATCCGTCAAAGCTTTCGCTGGTGCCAGAGTGGGATGACTGGTATAACTGGCCCGCGGGACAACAACAGACTATAGGCCAGTGGCGTAGCATGGCAAGGTTCGGGAGATACTTGGACCAAGGAAAATGTTATCAACCATTAGACATTTTATTTGTCAATCACTATTGAACATAAAAAAAAATCTTTAAAGTATGGGCTCTTTGAATCCTCATATAGCAAAGAATAATTTATAATAGACGATTAGAAAATATTTTAAATTAACAATTGAAAAAACCCAACTGATTTCTATATAGATGTTATTGTTATTTTTTATTAGAGGTTTAATCCTAACAATTGTAGCGTTAAAAAGAGATAGCCTGATATATTAATGTTTGTACGCCACCATTAGGTTGACATTTGATATAACGATTGAATTGGGTCCAAGTTTGCTGTTCTGTATTATAATAATTAAAAAGGGATTATGTCTTATTTTATAAACTGAAAGTTCTGGTGTTTAATAGCTATTTTTATTTTAAGTAGATAAACAGTTTGTTGCTAGATATTTCACACGCTGTAGATTTTAATAAAAGCTCGACTATTACGTTATATTCATGATAATTCCCGACACGTGAGATTTAGAACACAGATTAAGATGTCATAGACTTCACCTACACGGCTCCTCGTCAGGAAGGAAAGTGAAGAGATGCGTACCCTGAAGGGGTATATCAAGCGACATTTCCTTCTCGAAGCTTCCCAAAAGAAAAAAGGTGTGGTCATCCAGGTGCATTTATGTCCACAAAACTCCGTTGTATTTTCAAACAGAGACCTAGAAGGATGTCGCCATTGCTTGAAACTTAACAACTTAACACAAATAATTATTAATACCCGCTCGAATTTATAATATCGTAATTTTGAATATAGATGTGAATAATAAATTATGGAGATGTATAATTCCATTGCATTACAAATTGACTTTCAAACGATTAATTTACTACTGACCGAATGTGATTTAAAATAACATATTAGCTACATTTACTGTAGTTACCATTTTTCTTTTCTTTGGAAGTTTAATAAATAATGTAAACAATATATGAATTAGGAGGGTGGGGAATAAATAACTTATGTTAGGCTTAACATCTTTCCTAATGTTTGTAGCCCCTTTTTCGTCCTCCAGGACCAAGGCAGGCATACAAAATTAAACAGCATAAAAAGAGGGGAAGTAAATGCAGAGTAAGCCTACAGGACAATAAAAACAAATATATTATTGCATAATATATTTGCTCCTGTTTCCCTGCAACCCATTCAGCATTTTAGCGCTAAACAAAATAAAGGATGACTAGGCAATAATAAAGAGTATTCCCAGGATAGAGAAAAAATAGATAAATAGGAGAAAGTTGAACTCAACATTTCATAAGATAAGTATTTAAATGTAAATTTTATTTATAAACAGGATTAATGTAAGTTTAATGTATAAACGAGCTATATATATATAGAGAGTCAGAATGACTAAAAAGGACAGAATATTTAATATAAGTTGGAAGGACTTTGAATGTTTAGCAAACATTTCCATGTAAAAGGACTCTGAATATCTACCATACTATTCCTAAAAAAATACTTATGAATATTTAAATATCTTTCCTAGTTAAAGACTCTGAATAGTTAACATAATATTCCTTAGAAAGGAACCCTGCATAGTTAAATATTTTTACTTGTAAAGGACTCGACATAATTAACTAGTTTTCTTATAAAAGGACTCTGAATATTTAAATATCTTTCCTAACAAAAGACTTTACATAAATAACGTAATATTCCTTATTAAAGGACTCTGAACATTAAACTATTTTTCTTAGCAAAATAATTTGTATAGTGAACATAATACTCCTTATAAAAGGACTCTGAACATTTATTTATCTTTCTTAGCAAAAGGCTTTACGTAGTTAACATAATATTTCTTATAAAGGACTCTGAATATGTAACAAGCTTTTCTTGTAAAAGACTTTGCTTATTTAACATAATATTCCTTATAAAGAGCTCTGAATATTTAAATTGTACTACTAGCCAAAAATAAATTTTGTATTACGAAGATAGAAAATTAATTTAGAGCTTATATTTTATACGTAGATGCGCCCTAGATGTATATACTGCCAAGAGTGATCTGGTATCTGACCTCCTGGCAGAATTTATCCGACTTCAATGGCTCAGAGAGGGGGGAAGTAGGGATTACACACACAAATACATACAAGGAGAGAAAAGAAGGGGAAGGGGTAGTAGTGGGCGGGGAACATGTGACGAGAGAGTCCTGTATCCATCCAGAACCATCCAGTGGCATCGGCAACCATCTAGCTCTGGAACATCGTACTTGCGACCGTCAACTCGGGACGTACACAGTGGAATGGGCCTCAGTGGGTTTAGTACATAATACTATTTTGGTTGTGGTGAAATATGACTAATAATGGTTTTGTTTCCAGTTTTTTGTAATACAACGTTTTAGCTCATCATAAGACGCTACATGTTCAAGTAGGGTAAAGTTGGGTAAAACCGGGTAGGTGGGTCAAACCGGGTACCCGCTTTTTTCCCCACCTGGTACTGCAATATAGTGCCTGTGGCATGAAATCGTATCAAGAGAATCAGTTTACAGTCTGCCTTGAGTTACAGAAGTGTGAGGTTTCGCGTCTTGATTTTGCGAAAGGTTTTAGAAATTGTGGAAAGTTTCTCAAATATTTTCATATTTTTGTGACTTCATATTAAATTCCTGCAACAGTTCTTCGTGGTGGTAAGTACATAATTGTTTTCATTAGTTTTAGCACGTTATTTTGCCGCCTTGCCCAAGTCTCTTTGTTGTAATGTGTGGAAGGGACGCCATATTTATTTTAAGTGGTCGTTTGGGGTAAAACCGGGTACATGGGGGTGGGGCAAAACCGGGTAGTACCCGATTTTACCCCACGCACTGTATTATCATTTGCTCTAATGTAGCGAACAACCTTTGCTATAACAATGTATCATTAATGATGGTATAATTATTGCTAGCTGTATGTAATGTTTAAATACATTAATGTGGCGATTTACACAAATAGAAACATTGTTTATTAACATCATTTACGCGTTTCAATTTAAATAATTTTAATTTAAAAAACAGTTTTTATGTAAGCCCAACAGATTTAATTCAATTTTTTTATTCTTTTTTTATTTTTTCCTTGTTTTGTCAGGTCGTCAGCAAGCCGCACCATTACGAAAGAAAAATGAATAGGGCGAGTTGGACTGAAGAAAGTATGTCAGGAGCTATACGAGAAGTTTTACCAGGGAAAATGGGTTACAAGAGGGCGTCACAAGCTTATGGTGTTCCCCAGACAACATTGGAGGATAGAATTAGAAAGGCCCGAAAAGAAATTTTGTCTCCCCAAAATGCTGCCAAAAAGAGGTTAGGTCGTTATACATTGGTCTTCACTATGGCACAAGAAAATGAACTAGTGGACTACATATTGCGCCTTGAAGAAAGGCTGTTTGGTCTTACCTTGATTGACGTTCGTGAACTAGCGTTTCAGTTAGCAGAAAGCAATAACATTCCGAACTCATTCAATAAAGAGAAAAAAAGAGCAGGGAAGGATTGGTTATATGGATTTTTAGACAGTCACAAAGAACTCTCATTAAGGAATCCAGAAAAAACATCAATTGCACGTGCAAAGGGCTTCAATCGCGTGTCTGTTGGGAAGTTTTATGATCTCCTAGAATATCTTAATGAAAAATACAAATTCTCTCCAAATGATGTGTATAACGTTGACGAGACAGGCATTATGACTGTGCCTAACAAACCCTCTAGGGTCCTAGCACTATGCGGGAAAAAACAAGTAGGATCTTTGTCATCAGCGGAAAGAGGCACACTTGTGACAGTCGAAACATGCATGAACGCAGCAGGGAATTTCATGCCGCCTATGTTTGTCTTCCCAAGAAAGAAAGAAAATCCTAAGTTGATGGATGATACACCTCCTGGCTCATTTGCTGTCTACCATAATAGTGGGTGGATCCATAAAGAGGCTTTTGTTGTCTGGTTCAAGAAATTCATCGAATTTTCCCATCCCTCATCTGAAAAACCTGTGATGTTACTTTTGGACGGGCACGCCTCTCATACTAAAAGTCTAGAGCTTATTAACCTAGCTAGGGAAAACCATGTTATCATCTTGTGTTTTCCCCCGCATTGCACACATCGCTTACAGCCACTAGATGTGTCATTTATGGCTCCACTGAGTGCTTACTATGAACAGGAGGTTCGAAAATGGTTAATCGCACACCCTGGACGACTAGTGACTATATATGAAGTGGGGAAACTATTTAGAGATGCATTCCTAAGAGCGGCTCTTATGCGAACAGCTATCCAAGGATTCGAAAAAACTTGAATATGTCCATTGAACCGAAATGCAATCCCCGATCACTTGTATGCTCCTGCAGAAACGACTGACCATCCCCCTCCCACACAAGTGCCACACGGAGAACTGTCAAAAGATGAAGGTGGAAAAACGTCAGCAGTCACAGACTCAACTCAAGCTCAGCCATCAACGTCGGAAATTGACACTGTCAAGCCATCAACATCTAAAGTTATCACTACCAAACCACCAACATCGGAAATTGACACTACCAAGCCACCAACATCGGAAATTGACACTGTCAAGCCATCAACATCTGAAGTTAACACTATCAAGCCAGCAGCAACGGAAATGGACACTGCCAAGTTATCAACATCCAAAATGAACCCTGAAAAGCCACCAACATCTAAAATTGACACTACCAAGCCACCAACATCTAGAATTGAGACAGCCAAGCCATCAACATCTAAAATTGACACTACCAAGCCACCAACATCTAGAATTGAGACAGCCAAGCCATCAACATCTAAAATTGACACTACCAAGCCATCAACATCTAAAATTGACACTGCCAAGCCATCAACATCTAGAATTAACACTGCAAAGCCATCAACATCTAGAATTGACAGAGTCGAGCCATGCACAACCAAGGGTGATGGATCTGCGTTTAATATTTCCCCACTCTTTATCAGGCCGGTTCCTAAAGAAAACGAAAAGCCAGAAAATAAAGACAACAGAAAACGAGGGAAAACAGTAATTTTGACTTCAACACCTTATAAATTAGAACTTGAAGAAGAATTTGCCAATCCTAAGAAAACAATCAAGAAAAGAAAACTTTTTGAAGACGAGCAAAAAGGACCAGATGAAGAAGATCAAACCACAGGCAGACCAAAAATAAGAACAGGAAAGAAACAAGCAAAAAAGAAGCGCCAGGAAGAGTGGTCATCCCCCGAAGATGAAGAGTGGTCGCCTTCTGAAGATGAAGATGGTATGGATGCTGCCTGCATGTTTTGCAACGAGCTGTTCATGCACTCATGATCAGGAGAAGGCTGGATACAGCGCTTGGTGTGCAGCGAATGGGCTCATGAAGCCTGCAGTGGGCATGACCTAGATGGAGAATACAATTGTGATTTTTGTACTAAAGTTTCTAAACAAATTCGCCTTAAATAGTATTCTGTATTGTTCAATTACTGAAAGATTTACTAAAACATGTTATTGAATTAAATATGTGTAATGTCTGAAGTGTTAACTTTAAAATAAATTGAAAAATTTCGTTATTGGAAGACGTAAACATGGTTTTTCAAAGGTACCCAGTTTTACCCAACCAGTGAGGTAAAACAGGGTAGTTTGCCATATTTAAAAAACATATATTTCAAGGACATTAAATCATCGCAAGTATAAAAAACAATATGTCTAGTTAAAGAAAACATAATAAAGATTCTGTCATCACAAAATCAGAACTTTAAGAGAATAAATGTATTTACTATAAATAATTATACACTTGATACCCGGTTATACCCTACTTTCCCCTACACACATGAGATTAATATATTAAGGCCTAACTTCATTTGCCATTAAAGATAGCAAGCTTACCTCGATGGGTTTTACTATGGTGTAGCTTATGAAATAGAAACATATTGTAATCCATCATGCTAAGACTGCTTCCTCTTGGGGTGGATGGAGTTTACCGTGATAGTTTTGATTTCAATTAAAAAAAAAGTGGATTTGATCGAAATTAATTTTAAATCAAAGGTACCTCGAATGGTTAATCTAATTTAATCTAAGTACGAGCCTCACAAGCAGTACAGGTCTTAAAGAGTGCACAGATGCCAGATCCTATCCTCTCGAGAAAAGATAGACAGTTTTTATATTCGAGACTTAACACGTCTCATAAAGTTTGAGCACTTTTGGGCAAGACATTTGAAGTTAAGTTAATATCAATAATTGTGTATTATGTTTTTTATTATTACTAATACATTAAGCCCACCTTAAATAAACACTGTGCACAAACACCTGTATGACATGTGGAACTGAAGATGGTTTTTAACGTCAGATAAAAAATGGTTTTCTCCAGTGGTGTGGTCGTAAATTTAGCAATGCCGCAATGCAAGGCCGTAGCCCCTCCAAAGTTGAAGGAGGGTGGGAGGATCCAACCAGCGGAGGCGAAAAAATTTCAAAAATATAAATGTCTCTAGGAGATATTTGGAGCAATTTTTTTTTTTACCAGTGATGGTTACTAAGGCATGGACTTACTTGGCGCACTTCCCCTAAAATTCCAAGAATTCACGTAGAGCGCAGTAAATTTCATAAGAATCTATTGCTTCATGGTACGAAAAAAGTTTTAACATAATATTGATATAAAATCAATTAGTTAACTTGGAATTGCACAGTAAATTACTTTACAAAAAATATTTTAAATATATTTAACACAAGAACATTTTAATACTTAGCTTGGCATATTGAAATTTAATATTTTTTCACAAAAAATCAGTGATGGAACGCCGTTCCCTCACGTTCCCGCTCCACTACACCCCTGTTTTCTCCTATTTTCTCCATGCGAATGTGTGTGGACTTAATTATTAAATTACTTAATTCATATACATTTAATTAGATTTTTACAATATATAAAGTCATTTACAGCCTTAGGTAAACTTTCGATAAAAAATACAATAATATTTCAATAGTAATTGTGTCATTTACTGAGCTAAGTGTCCTGGCTTCAATTCCTGGCATGTACGAAAAATTAATCATCGGTGAAATGTGGGTTTACCCTTTAATAGTGATTAATTTTAGGCTGGATTATGAATATTGTCTGTTCTAAATATAAGGCATTGTTCAATAGTTTTACTAGACACCATAACATTACAATCTTTCCCCCAATGTAACGAGACTTATGACGTGATATGTTTGGAAACTTATGAAACTGAGTGAGATACAATGTTAATTTTAATATTTTATAGAAAATAATTTAATTAAAATTTGATTTAGTAGTTTTTATTGCTTTCATAAGATGCATTGGTGAATGCTATATAATATAATGTCCTTTTTCCATATAAAACACTATATTAGTTTTTAAGTTACAAAACGACAACTATGCTAGGTATATAAAAGGATAGTGCTAACGGGGAAACCATCGAGTTAGAAAGAGATGGTACTTATACATAAGACCCTGCACTGTTTAAGAGTGGAACGGATTATATTCGAAGTCCACATTCACCGCTGTGCCTCAATAAAATGAGTTCAAATTTGGACGTTTCCATTGCAATCCACATTAAGGGTTATATTTTCAAAAAATTGAGAACTATTATATACAGTGCATATTATAATTAAAATTATTCCATAAACTATTATATATATATATGTATGTGTGTATATGTATGTATGTATGTATGTATGTATATGTATGTATATGTGTGTATGTATGTGTGTGCTACAGATCACACATTGAAATAATCTTAGCCCAATATTTTTCTAATATCAGAAGAAATCCCTATTGTAATTAATCCCAATTATATGATCCAAAGTATATTTTTTTTACTAAAATGTAGTTCGATACCCGAAAAAAATATCAAAAATATGCGTGTACCCTTTTGGTTTCGCCAAAGTCAATGCCAATGCACTAGAGCCAGATGTTCTAACAGTTCAACCAAACCTTTCATTTTCCTAGACATTTTTAAGTGCTTGAAAAATTACAATAATAATAAAAAAACTAAAAGTACATCTGAGTAGAGACCATTTTTTTTTTAAAGAACATAAA
>CABEEJ010002067.1:60401-91849 GCA_901482245.1 Timema douglasi
GGGGGAGCGGGTGGGTGGGTATGGGAGTTCTGCTATCTACCTCCTTGGCTTGCATGCAGTCCCACAGCAAAAGACAAACCGCTGCAACATTGTCCAGCTATCCTCGCAAATATTACTAACTCTAGCCCAACTAGTTAAGGGCACGTGCTTCATCAAATGAGCTTAATTTTCACATTTAAATTTATTAAACTATAAATTGAAACGTATTGCAATAAAACTCGCAACGCATATTAGTGCAAACTATACCGTTTTTAAAATGACGTTGAAATAAATATATCACTACAATCTTTAATGCAAGAAACCATCACAGACACAATATTTACTTTTTTTTTTAGATACTTGGTATTTTATTTAAATTTAAAACTATTGTATATATTCTAAACATTTTTGACTATGAGTATCATTATTCCAGACAACTATAATTATTAATTTTTTTATTTAATATTTATAATTGATAAACTTTTTCAATAAATAATTACCAGCTTTGGTGGCCGAATACTTTAAGGCGTCGCTCTCGCAATAAATTAGACTGCTGATGATGGAGAGATTGAGGTTCGAATCTCGGTTGGATGTACTGAGGGTGCTTTTCCCAAAATGTTTTACCACACTTCCTCCACGCAAATATGGATACACTTCTTATAAATATAGCCTCCCTGATCCCTAAAACTATTATAATAATTAGTACATAAGTGTATAACCCGAATGGGTAGTAAGATGTGGTGCTAAAAAAAGAAAAGAAAATCAATCAAGAAAACTTATCAATGATGAGCAGTTAAATATTTAAAATTCTTTGAAACTAAAAAAAAAAGGCACTCTAATAGGCCCTAGTGAGCTAACTTTATTTTAATATTATTAAGTTTAACACCATGGTTATTTTCCAACTAATTAGAGGGTTGGTGTTTATGAAGTAGTTTTAGATAAAAGCAGCTGCATAAGTATAATAAACAGGTTGGGAAAACCACTATGATAAATCATATGTAGTAACCCAGGCTCAGTTTACCCAGCCAAGATTCGAACCTCGAACTCACCGGCTATCCAGTCTGTTGTGAGAATGACACCGCGAAACATGTGACCATCATTGGGGGTTGCAGCTATTTTAAATTTGGGGTTGACTATAAATTCAACACACTAAAACATTACTTTAAACAATATTGGTACATTTAACAAAAGGCCTATTAATACTTAAACTGGAGGTGAAAGTGAGGGAGATATTCGTGAGGAAATGCATCAAAGTTTGCCAATACATTAGTTATTAAAAATAAAATAAACTTGAGTGATTAAAAATAGAATTAACTAGAAGATTATTTATCGATAATTACCAGTGCCCTTTTAGAGTATTAATTAGATGATATTATTTGATTGGACGCATTTTTAAACTCGGGTGAAAAATAAAAGGACTTTTAAATCCATGTTTTTTGTTTATAAAACTGAGGCAAATAACAAAAGAAATAAGTGGTCTGGAAAAGCACTGTGCTCACGAACATGTATTAATTACACCACTCCGACTTCTCTAATAAATGCTGACTTTTATATAAAGTCCTTGCGGTCCATTTGGGTCCGTTTTGAAATCTCGTTAAAACACATCCCTTTGTTTAGGATATTTAAAACAGTGGCTAGTCAGTGTTAGCCTGAGGGAATATGGAAGGGGGGAGTAAATAGAGTATAAGGGGTGGAGGGGTTAGGGAGTTAACCTAATTAGAAAGCAAGCCCGAAAAAATACACACAAAGATATTCAGAGATGAAATAAGATTCTAGCTATTTTTATAAATGAAACAGATGAACTCTAATATGATAAAAGTGAATAAATACAGTGCTATAGTATTATTTTATAGCTTAAGTTTAAGATGTAAATCTATAAATAAAATTTAATTTAAATTCCTTGGTGAAATTAACAAAACGTTAGTAGTTGTTTAAAAGTACGGAAATGTCTTTATTCAAAAGTGTAGTGTGTTGCTTTGTTTTAGTGAAAATTTTAGTTTGAACATTACTGCTTTAAATTAAGAAAGTTTGTGACAATATTTATACATTTACTCAAACATATATGAATGAAGTTGTTAATGTTTAATTAAATTAAATATTTTATAACATGTTCAATTCAAATGTTACGTCTAATATCCAAATTTAATTTAGGATACCCACTGGGTGCGTTCTGACACAATGGATACTCACAAGCTTAATTTAAGAGATGGGAAAAGAAGGAAAGATAGGGTGTAAATTCAAATAAGAAGAACCGTGCTTTGGACGCCCTGTATCTATAAATCTCTATTCAGCTTTATACTCATTCTTCCCTTCAACCAACCATCCATGTAACCATCCATCCACTTATCCATACATCTATGCACCCATCTATTTATGCATGCATCCATCCATTAATCCATCCATCCATCCATCCATCCATCCATCCATCCATACATCCATACATCCATACATCCATACATATACATACATACATACATACATACACATACATACATACATACATACACCCATACATACATCCATCAATCCATCCTACCCTCCAATCATACATCCATCTATCCATCCATCCCTCCAATCATACATCCACCCATCCATCCATCCCTCCATCCATCCTCCATCCATCCAATAATACATCCATCCAATAATACATCCATCCAATCATCCATCCATCCATCCATCCATCCATCCATCCATACATACATCCATACATCCATACATCCATACATATACATACATACATACATACACATACATACATACATACATACATACACCCATACATACATCCATCAATCCATCCTACCCTCCAATCATACATCCATCTATCCATCCATCCACTCCAATCATACATCCACCCATCCATCCATCCATCCCTCCATCCATCCAATAATACATCCATCCAATCATCCATCCATCCATCCATCCATCATCCATCCAATCATCCATCCATCCATCCATCCATCATCCATCCAATCATCCATCCATCCATCCATACCTCCAATCATCCATCCATCCATCCATCCATCCATCCCTCCCTCCAATCATCCATCCATCCATCCATCCATCCTACCCTCCAATCATACATCAATGCATCCGACTATCCGCCCATTTGCTTAGCCATCCATCAATCCTGGATCTTTTTAACATTTAAATTATTTTGAAAATTATTTCCGATGTAAATTATTTTAAGCTAAGCTTACATGTTCAGCTATTGTTTATATTTGCAAGAAATAATAATAATAGTAATTTTAGTTTAGTGTTTTAATAAATTTAATTACTGAACTAAAATAATAATAATAATTATCATATAATACAATTCATTTGGAATGTGTATGATAATCTGAAATAATATATTTAAATATTTTACTTGGACCTAGATTTGAACCCAGGAGCTTGAATTTCCTCCTGTATTATTTGTTCTCATACAAAATACTACTACTGCTACTACTACTACAAAGAAAAAGGATTCCGTCTTCTTTTTCACTTAACCAGTGCTCATATAACCAGAATAGGATCACTACGTACTTGTAAAGCCAGAAAACACATGGACTTTCTTGTCTCGAGAAAAAAACATGGTCGATACAGAATATTTCAGAAAAAACTAATAAAAAACACTTGAATATTAGGGAATTTAGAACGTATAACTGAGATCTTTATATTAAAGGTATTTGTATGGAAGATAAAGCCAACAATATAACTAGGCTCGCTGATTTGAACAAGTCATGAGAACATGACTTAGCCCCCTTACACGCTACCTCCTCTTATCCATCGAACGCCACATGGCGTATTCTCACAGTAGAGTATAAATTATCCCGTGTTGGAACCTCACATGCTCAATATACATCTTGAACCTTCTCGATACGTGTGTGTTAGTTAAAATTGGGTGATGGATTATATACAATATATATAATATATTTTTAGTGTATCACATACTTGACCATGAGAGATGTAGTATTTAGGTTACCGGGTGTATAGAGATGTGAAACGGAAAATTTTCCCTATATTTTTTTCCCAAAAAACTTTTTTTTTTCATTTCTGTAAAATTATCTTAAACTGATTAAATGAAACTAATGTAATTAAGATATAGATATCCCAAATGTAAAAGTTTATACTTGAGATTAATTTCTCCTAAGGGCGTTAGCCTAATACCTAATCACAACATTAGTAGTGGCTTCCGTTTCAGTGGATGCATGGTCGAATGCGTCACTCTCGCAGTTGACTACTCTGTCGATGACAGGAGAGATCGGGGTTCGATCCTGGTCGGATGCACTGAGGAAGGTTTTCCAAAATAGTTTTACACTCTTACTCCATGAAAATGCATGTGTAATTCCTCTAAATTCAACCTCACTCCCTCTAACACATTATCGTGATTGGTAGATAGGCGTATGAACCGAACGGGTTGTAAGACGAGGAGTTAAAAAATATGTAGTAAAGAGACACATGAATGTGAGTATTTGTAGACCCGTTTTGTTCATAAATCATATTTAATTTTTTTTTTTATCATCTATAAGATAATTGAAATAATTTTAAGTTTGGCCTGACATTTGTTTTCTCCCCTCCCCCTTTATTATCCGTGCTTATATATACCCCTCCCCCACCCAGTGCCCCTTCGCCCTTCTTATAACCCACTTGGTGACCTGGCGGTCTAGGGGTAAGGTGTCAGACTTCTATGCTGGCGGCCGGGGTTCAATCCTCGGTCCCGGCAAAGATTTAAAACCCTTCCTTCACCTCTGACAAGACATCTTGTGAATGTGAGGAATGCCGGGCCTCCACCGTGGTTCGGATTCCACGTTAAACTGCAGGTCCTTCATTTCATCTCACAATCACCCTACCATTACACATGAGCGTAAGTGCGTTTAACCCGAACGGGTAGTAAGGCGCGGTGCTAATAATAATATAAGTTCACCTTCGTATTGTTTGACTTCAAAGAAGTGTGTGCCTCATCTAGCTCGACACGTGGAGTGTATTGCAACACCAACGGTCCTCAAGTTAGGGTACACTAGGCCTAGCTCATCAATTAGGCAATGGGAACAAATATTCTATTCTATGGAAAAAAAATCTTAGCATTTAAAACCATATTATTTTAATTAAATTAGATAATAATTAATTATAAATAAAGAAATAACCCCTTAATGTATTATCTAGTACCGAAAATATGTTTTAAATAAATGGTATGGAGAATCGCCCTGACTTTATCTCTACTTTGCCTAAAAATCAAGATATTCACTTAAAAATCATAAAATATGCGAAACAAAATAATAAAAATTGTTAAATAAACTTAGGCGAATAAGTGCACCACACTAAAACAGAACACATAAATGAGATATTATACACTGTTACAGAAACACATTGAGAAAATAGGAACATCTCAGTACACGAAAGAGTATAACAATTATCTTCCCATTTCTCAAAATGACTTTTAAGAAAAAAAAAATTATTTATAAGTTTTTATTTTTAATAGTCCAAAAGATTTTCAATTATTTTTAAGTTATTTCTTATCTCAAAGGTTCACGTAGATATGTAATTTAGGTTGGAGATATCCCCTTGTGTAACGTACCTATACGTAATTTTCAAATATGAACCATTTTGTTTATAATGTTAAACAGCACCTTAATAAAGAGTTTTAATAAAAATCTTTCAAGTCAATCTCGAGAATTTTTTTTCGCCCTTAAGTAAACCACCCTTAATTTTATATATGATTCCAAAAACTCTTGGGAAGCCTTAGAAAACCCTGGATACCGAGTTTAAGCCTGATCGGTAAAATGGTTTTAGCTCTAGGCTGAGACTGAAAGAAACGGAGAGAGACAGAGAAAGACATAGAGAAACACAGAGTGAGACAGTGACATCTCCAATACCACTTTATCGGGTTCAGGGGGTTCATGAAAGGTCGACATACACGAAAACGTTGAATTGGATTTTTTTTCGACGATGACAATACTACTTTCTTTAAAGGGGTCCCGAAAAATGTAGAGCGTTTTATTAACAACATAATCACTTCTATGATTTTATGGCACTTGGGGTCACATTGTTGGAAAATTACTTTTATATTTAATGAAAAACTTTCGAGAATATTAAGAGAATGCGAAGAAGGTATAATATTTTTCTACAAATTGGCTAAACGGAGTGGGATGTGGGTCGTCACCACTTAAGTTTTTATGTATTTATCTCATTTTTTTGATTATTTTTTGTCCGATGTTTTGGAACCCTAATATAATTTTTGTGTCACATAGGGGGTGCAGTTTATTTATTCAATACAAGTCTTGCTTATAATGCATGAAACTCTTGCTCAGGCCCTGGGGTCTACTAAAAACGTGTTGTTAGCCCAGTACGATTTCTTATCTAAAATGAACCGTCCCAAGGCCTTGTTTTCACTTAAAAAATCTAGCGTAGTCCAGTGGACGGGGTGAATCTTGTTGAAGGCCAGTTCCTTCACGAAGTGTTTAATTATTCATTTAATACCCTGACATAAAACACGCATAATTGTTCAGTTGACAAGCTACCCTGTAGATAAAAAGTGAAAAAATAAGGCTGAGCTGTCTTACTCTGGGATCGATAGTTCCTTAAAATTTAGAAAGGTTGCTAATAAAGGATGTTATGCCCTCTGCTGAAGTATTTGATAGCTTAAATTCTGCATTTCTACATAAAGCTCAAAGCAGTCTGTTTTAAACATCAATAACATGATTCCACATTAGTTAGTTTTACTAAAATTGAAATTTCATTCTCCTATTCTTCAATATTTGTTCTGTAAAATCTGGAAAAAACAAGGATTTTTGTAGTAATAATATAGTGGTATGAACCATACTAAAATTTATGATCAAACCATAACTAAAAAAGCACGTTTCTAAAGTAAACAACGATGAAAAAATAATTAAACAAATAAAATAACCTTATCGCACACTTATATTTTTTTTTTTTGCGACTAGTTCTGCACGTGGGGGTATAGCAAGTGTGTCTTGATGTTTGTAGAGTACCTGCGTCACATGTTTCCTCCATTCCACACTGAACCGAACCGACAGCATTTTATGGTCGCCGGAGGCTCATAAACCAATTTTCTTTCTAGGATTTCCCACAGACCCACTCTAAACTACAAACACGCCTCTCCCCGCCACTTCGCCAAGAGTTGTTAGGAAACCGCCTCACAATTCATCCTCCTCCACTCTCGTGGTAGATTGCGCGTGCGCGTCTGTAACACTCCATACGTGATGCCTCGGAATGTGTCTCCGAGGGGTTGTTTCGAGAATCGGCGTATAGAGAGAAAGGGCGTAACCGCTGCGAACACAGGGGCGACGTTACGGTACACTTTTTGACACTTTATTTATTGAACTTTATGAATAAGAACGAATCGAGGCTTTTTTTTCTTCGAAAATATGTTTCTCGTAATACAGATAAATGTGGCCTTTTTTCTCTCTCTTCAAATACCGGTATGTAAGTGTAATAACGTACCTTATTATCTTTTGTATGCTACTAGTAAAATATATATTTTTACTCAGCCATACCTTTGATCTAATAAATATAGAGACATTAAAAAAAACCAAGCCGTTTATTTATTTAATATTTTAACCCAATAAATATTCGATCAGTGAAAGACACCTGCTTCGGTGGCTCCATGGTCTTAGGCGTCAAGCACTCTTGCAATAGACTGGACTGTAGACGGAGAAATCGGGGCTCTAATCTCAGTTGGGTCTATTGAGGGTGGTTTTTCCTAAAAGGTTTTCCACTCTCCCTCCACGCAAATGAGCTGTGAACCTCCTCTAAATTCAACGTTCCTTATTCCTAACATGTTAATGTAATTATTACATATGGCTATAAAATGAACTAGATGTTAAAAAACAAAGAAGAAAAAGACTCTATCAATTTCTCTCTTTCTCTTTTTTTTCTCTCTCTCTCTCTCTCTCATAGCATGCTGAACACAAAGGTCTCTAATGACTAAATCAAAGGGGAATAGATAAGGAGGGGCAACTTAAAAGAAATAAATAACTTAAATTAGAGAGGATGGGAAAAACCTATAACACTTAAAACGAACCACGTCGAAGATTTGAAACCCGATTTCTCCGTCAACTCCAACTAAGAGCCGGCCGTATAAAAGAATGGAGATGAGTTAAGGTGAAGACCGAGGGATGGACTTGTTTGCTGTATTGGACCTTCTGCAAGATCGTACCGTACTAGCTTGCCAATTAACGCCCCTAGAAATCCACTCACGCTAATTAGCTCACTCAACATCCACTCAGGATCGTTCTTGCGTACCGCCCTAAGAGCAATGGAAGTATTAAATCGTGGACCATTTGGCCAGTGCCGTGGTACCGCAGTCCATCTCGTGCCCTGAAATCCAAACCGGGTACAATTTTTTCCCCTTTTTTTTACCACGGTTTACTATCTGTTCAGCTTATATGCATACGTAGTAATTACACTGTTGTATTTAGGGATGAGGAAGGTTGAGGTTAGAGGAAGTATTTCTGCATTTAGGTGGAGGGAGAGTGAAAAACTATTTTAGAAAAAAAAACCTCATTACACCCAACCGGGATTCGAACCCCAATCTCCCTGTCACTGGCAGTCTAGTTCATCATGAGAGTGATGCCTTAGACCATGGGGCAATTGAAGCAAGCGATTGTTTACTATCACAGTCATGTAATACGCTCTATGATTCCTAAATCACATTTTAATTCAAAGAATTATTGAAATGTTTTAAAAAAACACATTTGGTGAGCAAGCAGTAAAAGGCGACAGTTTTGTCTTGTCTGGTTTGGGAGTGATGAGGAATACCAGTTGGGTAACCGAGGTGATTTGTCCTAAATGACTTTCTACTCTCCTTTTACTGCAATTTGGGTACATCTATCTATAAAAAAAATCCACTTTTCTCTTTCCTAACTAATTTATATTAATACGTGGCTAGCCCAAATGGGTTGTAACAGGACGTGTACTATCAAATAAAATTTATCCTAACACCCACTACAAATAGCATTGTATTCCCGATCGTAGTTTCAGTAGTTGTTCTAAATATTGGTACTAAAGTGTAGTGTGCGCTGCGAGGTTTAGAACCAATTTACTTATATATTAAAATAGGTTTGGTGTCATCTGAGATGCAAACCAATGACCTAAACTTTGTCTTATTCAAACTCCACACACAGCCATCATCTATTGAAATCCTGACGAAAGGAAAAGTGGGGTTAGAAAAGTGTAAAGAATATGCTAGGAAAGGATGAAAGAGGGGTATATTGGAGGAAGGTGAACCGAGAGGGATGAAAGGGGTTGAAATAATGGGGGGCGATGCCCGTGAAGGAAAAGACTCCACTGAGACGAAAACTCCGTCCAATTTTCTTCCTGGACGCATCAGCAGAGGAAGGCAAAAGGGCATGGAGTGACGAAAGAATGGAAGTTAAAGGTTAGTGTCACCGGTTGCGACGGTAGGTAGCGCTGCTGTTAGTCTTACTTTCTGATCAGGTTAAACGCATATTACGCTAATGACTTAGGATAAGGAAGGTTGAATTTAGAGGAAGTGTATCCGAATTTGAGTGGATTTTTTTTTTTATAAAACCGTCCTTGGAACACCGGTATTTGAACCCTGATCTCCCTGTTATCGTCACTAAAGTCGAAAACGAGAGTGATGCCTTAGACCAATCTGCCGCTGAAGAAGGTATATTAGGTGTTTTAACTATATATACTTAATATATACCAATTTTGAAACAAATCCCCAAAGCAATTTATTTTAATATTAAAATTTTTAATTTTTTTTTTAAAGTCATCAGTAAACTACTTACCCTTAAATGAATTTTCCCCTAAAATTAATATAAAGTTTTATTTGTCGTGTATAACACTTCCCAGATATACATTTTAACAACACTACCCAGGCGATTTTAAAAATATTTCCGATATTTGAAAATCACTATTTAGTGAGCTAATCTTTAACGAATTTTTAACCTAAATAATGTATTCAGTGTTATTTTAAACAAAATCCTTATAGACATTTCCGAAAAATTTGTAGTTAAAAATATCATTCATTTATAAACTACCCATAATATCAGGACTAAGGTCAAAATCAAATTTTCAAAGATATAGCCCTATAAATCTAAATCTCTAGTTTGAACAAAAACCATTAAATGGTTTGGATCCGCGACAAGGGAGAGAAAGAGACAGTCAGTCAGAAACAATTTAAAATCAATCGTTTTGTATTTGGAAACACATACAATAGATTCATTATAATTTAGAGCGATAAAAGTTTCACGATTACAATACTTTACATTGATATGAGACAGTATAAATAACTTTTTCCTATTATCAGGCATCAGTAAACTATTAAGTGAAAGTTAATATGAAAAACAAATACATACTATTATTTATATTCTAAAAATCCGACCAAATAATCAACGCATTTTAAACAAAGTAGTTGGAACTATTTTAAAAATACGTATGTACAGATTTATTTTTTTTGAAAAATCAGTTATCAGTAAACTTACAAACACATTTTTAACCCAAAAACAAATATACTTTGTAATGTGTTATGTCAAACACTTCCAATGTACCAATGTGTAACCAAATCATTGAGACATTTTTTAAATATTCTAAGTATTTAACATCGTATTATCCGAACGGGTAGTAAGACGCGGTGCTAAATATTATTATTATTATCTAAGTATTTAACAAATCAATAATCTATCCATAAAATAAATTTTTACCCCAAAAACAAGTATACAATGTTATTTGTAATATCACACAATCTAGAGATATACATTAACAAAAATTGTTCAGACAATTTTCAAAATATTTTGAATATAAATAATTTTACCGTCAGTAAACCACCATTCAACAAATTTTTGCCCAAAAACTAATGATATTGTATATTATGTCAAACAAATTCTAAGTATGCAACATTTAGCAAAATCATTTTAAATACTCGAAATAAAATTTGTTGTTCAATAAAAATAACTCGCCAGTAAGCTACCCTTAATTTGAGGGCTAGGGTCCAAATAAATAAAATAAAAAATTCCAAAGGTATCCCATAAAATCTGATTATTTTCGATTCCATTTCTTCTTCCTCGCATCTGTCAAAAAGCACAGAGAGGCAGAAAATATAACATCTTCTAAGCTAGATGCATCTATGGCTGCTATTAGTCTAGAGCAGAGGAGGTAGAGACAGACAAGGCAATCAACTCAGAAAGGAGCCAATCGGATGCTGACAAGTTTGCAACACAGAACAAAAGTTCTGATCCGACGAGATAAAGGGACAAGTTTTAGCCAACCTTTATCATTTTTGTAGAAAAAATTAAGTTAATATTTTATATAAAAAAAACCTAGCTATACGATTGAACTGTATAGCGTCTTAGCAAGAAAAACATCAGCAGATCGATTTTTTATTAATCTCGCGCATATATTCACTATCTATATGCTTTTTGCCTTGTTAAGTTTTTGTTTCTTGACACTAAATATTACTTTAGTTCATACTGAGTACTATTCGCCTAAATCAAGCCACTAGTTCATCGTAAATGAATATAGCCAGTAAATATTTGATAGATAAAATATTCAATGCGTTATTTATTTAAGAAGACTATAAAAACTGTGTTTTAAACCTACCGAACATTCGAACTAGTATGTAAAAAAAAAAATGTTTTTATGTAAGATTTTCTTAAAATCCGGCATTTTCAGGGAAATGTAAAAAAAAAACCTTCTCCTTTAGCAGAAGGTTTCCACCCAACATTAATAACGTGGCAGAAAGATCAATTTATAAAATACAAATATATTTTATTGAGGTAAAAAAACTAATATTTTACAATTAAATAACATTTTACTTTGCGGTACTTTCAGTTTTTTGAATCGTTATTGGCACACTGTATAGGATTTTAACACACCTACAGTTGAACATTCAAACAGTCAGGAAAATACTGGAATAATTTTTGTTTCTGGATCTAACAGTGAAAACACAGGGAATTTCACAAAAAACTAGATAAAAACCAGAATACCTACTAATGGTTGGGAATGCTAGTAAGAGTTCGTATTTTTGCAGGGTTTAAAAAAACCACTTTGTTGGCCAAAGTAAATTAAACATTTCTTCAGTCGATACATTTAGATTAATCTTCTACCCATAACAATCTCAACCGTTTTTAAATATCTATCAAAGGCATCGCAAAATTCGAATAGTACCTTTCTTTCATATAAAGAGTTTTTAGTCAAGATTGTTAATATTACTGATTATAGAGAGTTAAACTAAATATTAAATCTACTTGATACATTTTAAAATTAATTTTGTTAAACAAACTATAAAAATACTGACCTTTACTCAAGGTTTCCTTCTATCGCACCATTAATAGGAGACCTTTAAAGTAAAGAAAATGAATACTGATAAACAAACTTATATCTTAACCCTCAGTTTTACTCCATCTTGACCCCTTGGAAAGAGAAGTATTGTAATCTTCAAAAAATCTAACTCGAGATTTTGTTTAGTGTTTACGTTTCAAGATCTCATTAGACAGAAAAGTTGTTTAGCCGAAACCATTTACCGATCGGGCTGAAACTTAGTATATATTGGTTTTTCATAAGACTTCTATGGGGATTTTTTAGAATGAGATATCTAACCCTAAAATAAAATGTTATAATCTTAAAAAAATTTCCACTTTGTGATTATGATTGATCTTAACATTTTATGTGTCCTAACCCAAAATAGTGGATTCTATTCTGTTGGTCACCATTCTGTCTTTCTGTTTGTCCCTAGCCACGGATCCAAAATAGGTTAGTGAATATTGTTCAAATTTGATATTTAAATTTTACAGGGACATACTTCAGAATTTTTTTAAATTTGACCATAACCTTCAAATTAAGGTTAGTTTACTGAAGAGTCGATTTATTTTAAATCCAAATATTTACAAAATGGCTTTTAAGATACTGTTTAGATTGAAATTTAGGGAGCAGTTCACCTCTCAAATAACACTCTATACTTGATTTTTCAGTAAGTATTTACTAAAGGGTGATTCATCAATTAGTGATTTGCTAAAATTCGAAGTAGTTTGAAAATAGCTCTAGCAATTTGGTTTAAAATGGATATCCATGAAGTGTTTAATATGACAAAAAAACTTTGTATTTAGGTTTTGGGGGACGTTGATTAAATAGTTGTCAACTGAAAACTATTTTTTTAAAAAAAAGTGAATACTTAAAACAAATTGTTTTATTTATTTGGTCCAAAATAAGTATTTGTTAAATTTTTACAATATATATAGTTTTATATATTTGTTTTTTTTAAATAAAAATTCACTTCATAGTGGTTTACTGAAAAACTATTTTGGTAAAATTGATTTTTTTAAACACATTGTCATTGGAGAATTATTTTACATTATCATTAATGATGTATCTTTATTTTTCTAAAATAGATTTACTAAAGGGTAGCTTACTTATGGCAGATGATAGAATTTTTTTTAAATTTTCAGATCTTGGACTGAAGATTGAGTTCAAAATGGATATCTGGGAACAGTTTTTCATAATAAATGAGAATACGTTAGTATTTTTTACAAATTACAAAATAATCTTAGAGTATTCTACATATAAATTACTTTTGAAAATTTGAAATTTATTTAAAACATTTGAACAATTTGATTTGAAATTAATATATATATATATATATATAAGGTGTTTATTGTGATTTCAAAATGACATGTTGGTTTTTAATCAGGATAACTTACTTGACGGTGGTTCACAAAAAACCTATTTTTGAAAATTTTCTTCGAACCTATAATACATTATCATAACAAAGTATTTGCATTTGTGTTGTACCAGTATTTTAAAACTAGTTTGAAATATAATTTTGCTCCCATTTCATTTATGAAGAAGTAATGTTTTTTGAGGTAAATTTATTAGAGAGTAGTCTACTGAAGCCCCATTTTTGAAAATGTTCAAAGCTACGATTATATTAGTTTACATGAGAAAGTTTGTATTATTGTGTCATATAATTTATTTCTCAATATACACTATTGTTTCGGATTTAAAGTTGATGTCGATATTTCCTCTTTTACTTTCTCTCTGTGTAAAGCAAGAACATACTCTTCCATCGTATCAAGTCACCGTGCAGGAACAGCCTGGATAAGAAAGAAAGAAAAATAACTTTTACACCTTTTTTACTTAACTATACCCCTGCCCCCCTCTTTTCATTTTCTTTAGAGCTAAGAACATTTTCTCTTCGCTAAATTATGAGACACACAAGATTGTTGGTAAATGGAGAATATATTTATATTTTGAGCTTTCACCAGATTTATTTTTACTTCTAGTAGTTTCCTTTTTGGAACTTTAGCGAGTTACTTAATGGAGAAAGAGGTAAAGTATTACACATCTAACTTATAAACCAGAAGGCCTAAGCGAGATAACAGTTAGGAATGATTTTAAAATAAGCTTAAATTTTAAAATTGGACAGTCTACTATCAAACCGGAAATGAAAACCATTTATAAAATACTATTATTACTATACTTATTATTAGGTTATTTGGTGAGTGAAATACACTTCTTTTCAGCATATGCCCTTCCCCCAATTTTTTTATGAAATCCATTAACTGATAATGATGACACAATCTTTTTTTAAGAAATCTCTAGGGCATGAATCTTGAAGTTTGGCTAATTTTTAGGCTTTGTTTTTACAGTGAAGTGTTTTAAAGATATTTATGAATTGATAAAGTTAGGGTGAAACCCTAAACTTTACCGTTCCCTCTCTAGACTAAACAGCTTAGACTAACACAAAGTATGACATTTACCTTAATAGATTCACTTATATATATATATACATCACGTAATTAATTTAACCTACATATATAAATCTGCACTACTATACATTTTAATGTTTAAAATTTTTTTTAATCACATCAATATGCAAACTTAACTTTAAAAGTTATTTAACACTAATTTTAATAGGTATTTGAATTAAATTTTGTAAAATTTACTAAGTATATTTAGTAATACTCTCCAAATACTCAAATTATAACGTTGCATCACATTGTTGTATACTAAATTTTTGATATTTAAAAATGACTATATTCCTCTTTGAAATTCAACTTATTATAGAATGGTCTCCAAAGTGACTAATTATTGTGATCATAGTTGCGATTATTATATGTTTCCTATGTTTAAAATGAAATGCATGATTTTTAAATATTTAAATTCAGTCTAAAATTCTAGTCGGTGTCACATTTATAATCACATATCGATAAACCTTTTGATCCAACCTTTTATAAACAGCCTGAATAATACACTTTACATATTTTAAATTGAATAAATTTGATTAAAATTAATTAGAAATGTTAATAAAAAATGTTGTGCAGAACATTTTTTGCACAGAAAATAAAATCAATTATCTTGGTATTGCAAAATACCTGGCGTATTAATTTACACACTTATATGCGATTTTGGATCCGTAGTAAAAAAAAAAGGTATGTCATGTCCCACGACTGATATAAAACTATCAGGTTTAAGTCCTCTTGGGAACTAGGTAACTTATATAGACCCCTATAATTGTGGGATAGTATTTTTTTCCCCTTCACTTTAAATGATAAACGAATAGTCGGGGGTCTTGTGGCTGTCTTTGCATTATAGCTAATTTTAATATATAATTCTAGCGCTGAAGCGTCCAAACAAAGTTACAATGCATCCACTCTTAAAAGGTAGCAAGCTTACCTTACCATGTTACGCTATGGTGCAGTTCATAAGATAGGACCATACTGTGATAGGTCAAGGTGGGACTGCAAATCTTCAAGATACAGTACATGGAGAGTAAATGTTACACCTCACTCGGGAATTTTCCCAGTTCATGAATCGGTTAAATATCTGCCCGTTCCGTGAACTGTTATCGCCTCACGCTCATTTCACGAACTGGGCAGAAAAAATAGTCCAGTTCGTGAATGATGCACTGATTGTACTGCCCAGTTCATGAACTGGTTATTTATTGAACAGGGCATTTTTAATATTAATATTTTATATTTTTTAATATTAATATTTTAATATTATCCAATTCATGAATTTGGTGAGCTTTTGCCCAGTCCATGAAATGGACAAACGAAGAATAGGTTTGGTCCGTAAGTTAATTTAACTTTTAATAATTTTAGAATGCAATGTTATGTTAAGTTAGGTTGGGTTAGTTTAACGTAATATTTTCGAACGAATTTTAGTTAAACTTGTTGTAAATAGTACAGTAAGCTCTAGTTCATGAAATGGGCAAGAGTTAAAGCAATTTCTGCAATCATCAGGAAAAAAAAGCCAGTTCATGGAATAAGCAGAAATTTTGCCCGATACACTTAAGTTAATTTGATCAGGTTAGTTGTTTAATAAGTAATTAATGAATATTTTGTTAACTCGTGAAGGTTCTACTGGTGAATATTTTTTTTTTTTACTTTCTCTCCAAGGGAAAAGGGAAGTGGGTAGATAGCAAGACATAGTTGGTGAGACTTTGATAATTGACATCCGCTAGCGTGCCCGGTGGGTGACTCATGTGTTTAACGCTCCTCCTAATAACACCCTTTGCCTTCAGCCTAAGCAGAACGGTTTGAAGTGCTGCCGCTGCTTCTGCCTACAATTAGGGTGCGCAAGGGAAATTGTTCAGTTTAAGATGGGAGTGCCTCCACTATCCACGAACGATAAAGTGTTTCACTATGGTACAAAAAAAACACACAACACAAGGTGACTTCTAATGGTCTCTAGCCAGAAGATTACAAGGATACGATGAGAAACAAAGAGTGTGTGAGAGAGAAGAAACATGTTACTACTAAGGGTTGAAAGGAAATAGAATAATATATGACAGGGTTGACAAAAAAAAACACAGAAAAAAAAGAGAAATGAAGAAGTAAAAGTGTTGAAACGCTTAGAAAAAAAAGACCGTGAAGGAGGAATTTAAATTGATGACATTTCTTATTTAAAGGCTGAATACTGACTTGCGTGAGAAGATTCATTAATAACAAAAAAGGACCACGCCTTCAATTTAGAAAGAAAGAAAGAAATATAGAAGAAATAAATCACCAATAAGAATTATATCAGAATGAAGTGATTTTTCTGAATGTATTTTATGATATTTAATTTAAGTGGTTGTTGGCAAATGCCTACTTACTTAACTAACCCGAAAATAAATTTATTTTGATTAGTTTATTTATTATTAAAGAAAAGTACACTATCGCAAGTAATGGCGAACAAGTTATTTAATTATAGCTTGGTGGGCAGAAAAATAAAATATCTGAGAGTATAATGTTTACTTAGCTTCTGATCTTTCTTTTTTCTTTGAAAAATCAATTATATTAAATATTTTTGAGTCTTATTTAATATACTACTTAAGTTCTTACGGTTATAAAACCATTACAAAATACCAAAACAAATTAATTAATCGTATTTTTTAATTAATATTTCGATAGATTTGCCGTGGCCCTCCACTTCTACCTTTACTGAATTAAATAAATTACATCCTAATAAATGATTATTGCCAACATTTTCCACTATCTGCTGTATGCCTTCCTTAGTCTTACTCTTGCAGTTTTTCCTTAGTAATATTCTTCTATAAGTAACTTTATCATCCTCTTATGTCTGAGTGTGTGATTAATTAAATTAACTGTTTTAATAAACATTTTCGAATCTTTTTTATCCTACTTTGTTTTTCCTATTTTCAACATTAGTCTGTAGTAATTTTTTTTCAGCACCACGTCTTACTACCCATTCGGGTTGTAGGCTTATGTACTTATTATAATAATGGTTTTAGGGATGAATAAGTCTATATTAATAGGATGTGTACCCGCATTTGCATAGATGGAGTGGAAAACCACTCTCAATACACCCGACAGAGATTCTAGCCTCGATCTCCCCATCATTGGCATCTACTGCAATGGTAGAGTCTTAGACCATTATGGCTACCAAAGCGGTCAGCAACACATTTAAAATGCTTATAATATTTTCTAGCCATTTCTACCAATGGTTCATATTTTACTAATATACAGGGCAACACTCAATGCATTCAAGGACGGGACTTTAGGTAATGCCAGTTAAAGGCTTTTTTTTTGCAGTATTTATAGAAAAAATTGGTATTAATGATCAAAATGAATCAAATATTTTTCAAGTACAAATTGAGAATACAATTTTCTTCATATCTTGATATCAACAGTTCTAGAATATCTATCCAGTGTGTCCTCCTAGAGTTTAATGGCAACTTTTCTCCTCATTTAAAATGTTTCTCATCATAATGTTAATATAATCTTGACAGAAATTCAACAAACTGTTTATATTGCCATGAGAAGAAAATTAAACTGTGTTTTTCTACTTAAGCAAAATTTGATTTATTTTGGCAAAAAAAAAAAGCTATAAAAACTTCAAAAACACTGAACTTTTCTCGCGTCCGCTACAGTGCCACCTTAAGTCAACTAATTTAATACCAAAATAGTACCATACGTATTTAGAAAAGGGAATGTTCGTGAAATCAATTAGCTTAACTTTAAATCAAATGTAATGTTCTATTAAATTAACACACTTGTTAACAATTTGATGTTAATAACCGGTCTCTCTCTACTCCCACCCATCCCACCTCTTTCAACCCACCTTTAGTTAACTACTTAGATAGTTAATTCAGGTGGTGACCTTGTGGTCTAGGGGTAAGGTGTCAGACTTCTGTGCTGGCAGCCGGGGTTCAATCCTCGGTCCCAGCACAGACTTATCTGATTACCAAACCCTTCCTTCACCTCTGACAAGACATCTTGTGAATGTGATGGGGAATGCCAGGCCTCCACCGTGGTTCGAATTCCACGTTAAACTGTAGGTCCTCCATTTCATCTCACAATCACCCTACCATTACTCATTAGCGTAAGTGCGTATAACCTGAACGGGTAGTAAGACGCGGTGCTAACAATAACAATAATAGTTAATTCAGTTTAAGCCAAGCGTCCTAGTGTGAGCACTAATTTATTTAATAATTAATTAATTTATTGTTTTGTTCATTCAAAATATGAAGGCTAAATAAAGACTGAATCAGAATAGAATACAGATATTAAAAAAAATCTGATGAATTTTTATTTTATTTTTTAAAGAATGCAATAATCTTCACATTATAAGATGTTTTTAATTTTCTTGACTATCTGGTCAGGATATTGTAGTTACACACATGGACAAATTTTAAAGATGTCATTAAATTTTATTTTTATACAAATAATATCACAAAAACATTTCAAGAGTAGTGGTACAATTTGTAGATAATATAGCCTAATAATGTCGCGTAAAGCCTGAGCAGGTGGGTAGTATTACGCGTAGGTAAATATATACAGTAGATTTACTGAAGCAAGCGTGAGATAAAACAAATCATTCGCCATCACATTCTGATATCTCGAAATTCTGGGTATACTTTCATATTAATGTGGCATTGCATGTATTCATCTGTTAGTTGTAACAGATATAAGCTAGAATAAGTTTTTGTCAGTGTTGGATATACTGATTATATTTTTAAATTAAACAATGTTGATTCTATGGTGTTCCTAGCATAGAAAAGGAAAGCTCCAACTCTATGTATGCAGAAGAGCTATCCATCCATCTATCTTTCTCTTGTTCTATGGCTTTGTTATTTCTTGTCCTCAACCCCATTTGGTCCTTTTTGCGATGATAACAGGCCCCGAAAGTGCCTACAGGTCGAGAGGTTAAAAGCTCCTTTCTAGCTTGTACCCTGCCTTGTCCCCTTTAACTACCTGTTATAAATAATGGCTTTCTAATAATGGGCCTAAGAAGTAATTTGTTACAGAAAGTAGACGTTTTTGTGTGCACTGTTTTGAGGAGACCTTTTTTTCCCCCCCGTTCCAAGTTTTAAATAACTTTTTACGTAGATAAAGGTAGCTTATTTTATTTGACTGTTTTTTTTAGTAAAATTAAATATCGATGCTTAAATGATATATGATAATAAAAAAAACTAAAATTATCTATTTATGGTTTAATTTTTTTGCTTTACACCCAAATATAAAAATTCTAATCTATATGTAGTCAGATTAATAAAACCTGTTTGAAAACACACGATGATTGGTATGTTTTCTATTCAATATTCTACGAATGTAATATATATTACAGTAAATTTATATTGGTACGACTTACAAAGACTCACTTTAGTACAATAAATATACTAACTATGAAAGGATATTATGTGAATTAAAATTAGTGTACAGCTCAGTAAGTACACCTTATATTTGGCCATGACTGCGTAGTGACGAAGAGGGCAAAAGCACTAAAAACAAAGATCTATCCTTCATCAAACAAATAGTAATTTTTAACAAGGTCACAAATTCTAATATTTTTTGGTGGTTTTAAACTTCAAAACATCAATTCTCATAAGCAATATTACAATATAAGTTTTAAAAAATCATATAGGTGGCACCCTAAAAGTTAATCTCACACAGGTATATTTTTACACACCTAAATCACTACTTAATATTCTCTAATTAATTTGGACTACAGCTCATGAGTTAATCAGTAAAAAGTTATTAAAAATAATAAAATACTAGAACGGTTTACAGGCCATTAGACTCAAATCTCTGGTCACGGAAAATGAGGCTCCAACCTCATTTGGTATAGGTTCTAAGTTCTGGAAAGATATGGAGGGGTTTGAGTATACTGATTCCCCCTCCCCCCTAAATGTTTCTCCACTCTCCTTTAGGTGTATTTCCTCAAAAATCTACCTTTCCCATCCCTGCCTCATTGCGTATAAGTCACGTTGGGGATGTAGGGTACTCGTGAAAAGCTAAGTGTTTTTGCAGTTTTTTTTTACATCAAAACATTATTTTGGTCAAAATAAATCAAATAATTCTTTAGTACAAAAAGAGATATTAAATTTATTCACATGGTGATATCAACAGTTGTTGAGTAACTGCCATAGGTGTCCTGGAATTTAATGAAATTTTTATCTTTATTTGAAAAGTTTGTCATCAAATGATGCTATGCTGATGGGAAATATTCAAGAACTGATGATATCACCATGTGAAGAAAAAAACTCCGTTTTTACTAGATTAGTATTTTATTTATTTTGGCTAAGAAAGTGTTGCTATAAAAACTGCTAAAACACTGCACTGGCCTTTTCTCCTGTTCCATACGTCACCACTTTAAGTAGAATTTAGAGCCAAGAACCAAAATAGTAGAACCAGAACTGGTAACATTCTGTAATCAATCTATTACAACAAAATATAATTTACTTATATGTATGTATTATCAATTTGTTTATTAAAATTAAATAGTTTTTAATTGGTAAAGAGCCAGGTGGTACATGATATATGGTCTACAATAATATATTATTAATATATCAGACAAGACCTAATTTTTAAAATCGGTATCGTGTGATACTTATTTTTAAACGATTTCTGTGTAAGAGATATCACTTGGGTCTGCATGTGACTGCCTCTAAACTAGGGTGAACTGATGCGCGCAGCCCCTACTTACCTGATACGCCATTTCAACTCGTGAAGGGAGCTTTGTATATTGGCTAGGTGAGAGGGTTACACTCGGAGGATATTTCCTGGACAGGAAATCGAAGAGAAGTTATTGAAGCAAGGGGAATATACTAAGTGTGGGTGAGCCTGAAAGTGAGCAGTGTCCTATATTAGGTTATATTATACAGATATATATATTTATTTATTTAGCAAAACATGTTAATACACGTTTGGGCTATACGCTCATGTAATAACTACTATAATTATTTTAGGGATGAGAAATGTTATATTTAAAGAGTGTGTACCCACATTTGCATGGAGGTAAGGTGAAAAATTTGTTTGGAAAAAACTACCTTGATTACACGTGACTGAGATCACATCCTTGATCCCCTTGCCTAGTTCACTGCGAGAGAAGTGCCTTGGACCATGTAGTCACTGAAGTGAGCTGAAAGGTGTCAGTCTTACCTTGATTGACTACACCATGTCCCTGTCTCATAAGATGCGTGATAATATAATCATGAACGTGTTAACGAAGGTCACAACCAATCATTTCAGAATTAATATTATTTTAACCATCAATAGGATCACACACACACACACACAAAGTTTTTTTATTCAATTAAATTATTTGTTTTACAAATTTTAAAGATAATCTAACTATACTTTTTGGGTAAATGTAATTTCTGCTTTAGAATGGGTTTTATTATTTGTAAAACGAATCTTTAAAAATTCCATTTTTCCTCAAGCCATACTCTATAGTAAAAAGGTTATTTTAACGTAGGTATATTTTATAATGCACAGATTAAACTAGCACACAACATACAGTCTAATCTACTAAAGGACATCGCGTCTTGGACATACACTCTAATCTTCTTTAGGACATTACGTCTAGAAATATTAAGGGGAAGGTTAGAGAAATTTAATTTTTTTTTAATTATGTTTGCCAAACCTAAATACTGTCTCTACTCTCATAGAGTAAGCACTTTAAGCTTTACCAGAAGTCTGTTTGTACAATTTTATTTAAAATAAATGGTACGGAACTCCTTACGAACTTTCTCTCTCTATTGTTTGAAAATAGAGATATTTACTCAACTCGTAATATATGTGAAACGAAATAATATACACTAGCAAACACACATATAAATTGCACTATACTTATGTAAACCTTTTTTAGTCCTGGTTTTAAATTTTATAATTTTGTTTTTAAAGAATTAATGTCCTCATTTGTATGTTTGGACCGATAAAAAAAGATAAATGTTGGGTCCACAAGAGTCAACACTTCGTAATAAAATTTCAACTTCCTGTTAAATTTTTCAACATTTTAATAGGTGTTGCAAATCTTCATGCCATCGCATTGCTACTAAATTCCTCATTTATAAATTTTGACCAATAAAAAATGAAAATATTGACTATTGAGTCTAAAATGGATATAGATCATTGTTGTACAAACATTTATCCTGCGAGGTTTAAGGAAAAAAAACCATAAACTTTTAGAGACTTACTTAAATATAATTACTCAATGGCATTGGAGAATTATTGTGTTAAGACTTAAGTAGTATATCTTTACAACTTAAGTTCACAAAATTGTATAACTATATTGGCCAATATCTCGGAAAATGTTAGATTTATAAAAATATATTTCATATAATTTTTTTTTTTTAATATTACTAGAACTTTGCAAACTCCCTCGGGACAACCCTATGAAAACCCTAGATACCAAGTTTTAGCCCAATCGGTAAAATAGTTATGGCTATAGTTGGAGGTACAGACAGATAGACAGACAAACAGAAAGTCAAAAACTACTTTTTTGGATTAGGGGGGTCATGAAACGTCAAGATTCATCAATATATAGAGTTCGATTTTTTTGACTATCACAATACTTTCTCTACCTGTAAGATAGCGAGAAAGTAAAAATTATGGGAATAAAACCTTGTGTTCTAAACCTTTACACTCGGTACGATTTCAGCCACTGGTCTTATAAACCGTAACTTTGTTTCAAAAAATATACTTATCTGTATTTTATAACAGTAATTGTGGGTTATAAGTATTAAAATATGAAATTGAAATACAATTAAAATATTTAAATTAATAAAACCATAGTTAATCATTATCGGCTATTGCATATAAAAAACTTAAGCGTCCTGGATAATTTGTCACCATGTAAAATTGTATGCAACAAAATTATATCAAAAATACCTGTATGATTTTGTGACCAAGCAAGAGTACGATTCAGGAGACTTAAAGAGTTTAAAGAAAATAAACATTCTAGTCCGAAAACAGTGAAAGTAACATAAAAACGTAATAGTGTGAACTGCATATCAAAAAGTGAAATATTACAATGCTAAACTTTTTATAAAGTATTCATTTACATTAAAACAATACTACACCTTAGATCACGCTATAGCGTGTTTGTTTACCGAGTTAAGGGCCCCAGGTTTGATTCCTGTCATGGCAGAAAAAAATCACTGGGGAAATAAGGGTTTCCCCTTTCCCAGTGATGAATTAATGGCTGGATCCTGGATGTTGTGTCTGTTTTAGATGTTAGTTTATAAGTCATGTGCTGATATATCAGTCGGTTCAGAAAGTGCACGTTAAATAGCTCAAAAAAATTAAATCAAATAAAAACAAATTTAAACGCTATTTCCTAACGATGAGTCTGAAAAATAAAATCAGCTTACCCAGACTTACACAAAGTGATTCCTTTTGTGTACTAACTATATTATAATAACATGGTAAACTAAAGAAGTCAGAATAAAAATGTATATCATAACTGAACCGCTAGATAACAGAAAAATACTTTCTTGTATTAAAAAAATTACGATTTGGGCATCGGTACGATTTTATCAACATTCCCCAAATCAGAAAATATATTTACAAATTAAATAACAAGATTCATACGTATAAAAATAACCCGACATCTTATCTCAGTCGATATAATGTCTATCTAATGAGCAAAGGATACAGGGCTTAGTTCCCGACATGGCCAAAAATGTATCATCAGTAAAATGTGGACACATTCATAGTGATAAAATAACGTTCGGGGACTGGATGTTGTGCCTGTCCTAGTCTTAAGTTGGATTATAAGGTGAATTAAGCTACCACAGGTCTAGGAAGCCGGCAGTGGAATAAAAATGTCTCGAATAAAAAAACTGACACAAACCATTGGGCGGAAACAGTAATGAACGTAAAGGGAAACACTGATACAAATAGTAAACAATAGTAAAACATGACCTTGAAGTACATCACCCTAATCAATCATTTATAAAACAAGAAGGTTACTAAAACAATATTTACTAAGGCCTTATTTCTGGGGAAATTGGCACACATAAAATAGCTAATATTTACAGAAGAAACATTTGTCTTAAGGAGCTAAAATTGAGCACCGTGTTGTTATTAAACTTCCACTTTACAAGGAAAGTCACACACACACCATCAAAGAGCCGATTGTATAGCCCTGCCTTTATTTATTTGCTAGTAAAGACCAAGAAAAAAATATTTTTCTTTCTTCCCATCCCAAGTAGTATTTTTTTTACTCCTCTTCGTTTGAATACAGCTTAAGTTTGGACGCCAGCTTAGCTCTTCATTTGGGAAGTTTTTAAAGGGTCACAGCCCACATAGATGGGTACGTAGAATAAACGTCAGTCTAGTCTAGTCTAGTTTGCCGATGATAGAGAGGTCTGGCTTATAATCTTGGCCGGGTGTTGTTTTTCCTTAAAACGTTTCCTATTTTCCTTGCTAGTGTGGGTCCATTAACTTTATAATATCGTAATCATATCTTACTCTAATTTTGTCATTCAATACGGATAGTTTGTAACGTGGTGCAAATAAGGAAATTAATATTTTTACTTTCTCGCTATCTTACAGGTAGAGAAAGTATTGTGATCGTCAAAAAAATCGAACTCGAGATTTTGATGACACTCGACGTTTCATGACCCCCCGAATCCAAAAAAGTGGTTTTTGAATTTCCGTCTGTACCTAATTACCTAACTTAACCTAACCTAACCAAGACTAAGAAAATCTTTAGGTCAGGTTATTTTAGGTTAAGCTAGGTTAGGTTATTAGTTTACTTTTGAGTGCTGGTCAATGCTATAAGTGGGAATCCTCTCTCCCACCTGACTCTATGGATGGTTAAAACTCTAAATGTAAACATTTTATAAGGTATATCAGTCTTTTACCAATTATATTGGTAAATGCTAGGCTATACCGGCAAATTCTAAGATTTATTGGTATTCGGACTTTAGAATACCACATAAATAAAAACGCTGTCTGGCAGGTATGTGTTGATATAATCCCTTTTATTTAAATTACTATATTCACCTCGAGAATCAATATCACTTTTATTTAAAATACAAAACTATATTTTTTCTTATATATATAAAAATAATGCCTCCTATATTGAACTTTAGCGAACTTGGTAAAAATTGCATTATCACTTAGCCCATTTCACGAACTAGAACTTATTGTACTATCTACAACAAGCTTAAATGAATTTCTTTTTAAGATATAATATTAAATCAACCCTACCTAGCTTAACCTAACCTTCTATTATAAAACTATTAAAAGTTAAATTAACTTAAAGACCAAACCTGTGCTTCACTTGTCCATTTGACGGACCTTAAAAAAAACCCGTCAAGTTCATGAAATGGTAACGATGAAAGCTTCCCTGTTTATGAAATAGCCAGTTCATGAACTGGGCAGCACAAGTGTAGCAAAATTACACAACTGGACCATTTTTTTCGTTTTTCGTGAAAATACCAGGAGAGGCCAGTTGGTAGGATGGGCAGAGATTTGCCCGATCGATGAACTGGGAAAATTCACGGATGGGGTGTAACACAACCATATATATTATATCTTTATTAATCTGCGAAACCTTCCCTTCTCCGCACGAGTCGGTTTCCTCTCCACGGTTGATACTCCGAGGGTCAGACAGAGCGACCCAGGGATGTTGGGGATGCTGGAATCACTCCCGGTCTGTGCTAGACAGCCGTCACTTGCTGCTCCCACGACACCCCTTTCCTCCTGTATCCAACCCCCTCCCCCTCCAACCACCCTTTTCTGGTCGGCCTGTCCTGTTTAATCTTGGGGCGTGTGTAACGGACATATTTTTAACCTAACTATCGCAATCACACTGTTATTATTGTACGGTTGTAAAAGTCTCTTTTTCTCTTAAGAACTTTAATTTAATCAACACCTTTCTTTAAAGACGTGTTTACATCTCTTGATTTTAATTTTGACGTTATAGTTTTTTTGTATTTTTTGTATCAAAATCACTGATGATTCTGAAACTTACAATTAGTAACTATATAACCAATTATATTAGATAACTTTAATATGAAATACACGGTTATATCGACCATTTTTTTCCCCTCCCAAATCCTTAAAACGTATATAGATGATTGTTACTTTCTTTTGTATCATTGAAAATATTGTGGAAGATTCTTAACAACATTTTTTAAACAACTATGGACCGTTAATTTCAGAAATCACATATTTTTTCCCACGAAAAATAAAATGATAAAAACAATTAAAAAGTGGTAGGTGTAGTTTAAAGTTAGTTTCATACTCTATTTTATGTAGAACAATACTTTTCCTTCTAACCTCAAAAACTGTACAGAGCAAGATATGTTGACAGTTTAGTAATAATTTTTCAAACAATTAAAACTTTTATCTTGCGAGCTTATTTACATTATCGGGATGCACATGTGTGTATTCTCAAGATAATTTTGAATCTTACAAACTTATTTTGAAAAGCTTAAGAAATTATATGTAATTTTATAAATACATTTTTTATTCTACTCGTTATGAAAAGATAATAACAAAAAAAACACGATAGTCTTCTAAAGACACTTACTAATCTGTCAGCATATTTTTGTTGTAAGTCTCCCTACCCCATATACATCACCGATACATTTGACTGATTCAAGAGGCATGTATTTTTCATCCATCAATAAAATCGTTGAAATCTCAGAATCGACCCGTATTGGGATAAGTAATCATTACTAAACGAGTAGCGTAACTTGTCCGATTCTTCTTCCGAACGCACCGAAGCGTGCGCAGCGCCGTGCGTCTCGTGCGAGTGACAGCACAACTACGGTCGACGCGATGCGTCCCTCACTCTTGCCAACATTACCATATGATGATGAGCAGTTTCCCTCCCTCCCCTCCGCCTCCGTGACCCCTTATGCTGTGTATGCGCCCTATGTCGACATCTATACAGGCACTGGAACATGAGAGGAAACCTTACATTTGGTGGGAAAATTTGCAACTCAAAGCGGCGTGCCTAGATTCTAGCTCGTTTAATAGCAAACAACAACAAAAAAGGTCGATTGTTTGCGGGCAAACGGTGAACACAAAAATATGCACAATGTCTTAGTAGCTGTTTGTGCTATCCGTACATTTTACACTAATTAGACCAGCTTCAATGGCCGCATGGTCTAGGTCATCACTTTAGCAATAAACTGAACTGCTGATGGTGGGTAGATCGGGGTTTGAATCCCGATTGGGTGTACTGAGGGTGGTTAATATTAAATGGTTTTATACTCTCTCCTCACGAAAATTCTGGTACACTTCCTCTAAATTCAACCTTCCTAATTACTAACACATTAATGCAATTAGTACATAGCCTAGAAGGGTAGTAATACGGGTGCTAGCAAAAAAACAAAGAAAAATACTAATTTGCTAGAGTTAATGAAGGTTGATCTTAGAGTTGACGTACACTCATTTGCGTTGAGGTGAGTGGGCGAGTCGATTAGTGAAAACCATCCTTATTTCACCCAACCGGGATTCCAACAACGATTTCCCACCCTCCATCGGCAGTCCAATCTAACACGAAAGGGAACACTCAGACCAATGTTTCCAACAATTTTTATAGACTTGAGACCCAATTGTTAGAACTACAAACTTTCGGGGCCGATCTAGGTTTAATGGATATGAGAGGAGGGTTGTTAATTCGATTATTATTTTTTTACTTTCTCATTTTTTAATCGGATCACATTTTTGAATATAGTTATAAACTATATTTTGCTACTCAAGAAAATCGGCTTGTGACCCGTATTTCTTAGATCATTCGTCCACCGAGGAGGGTGATTAATATTACTTTATGAAATATAATAATAAACCGTCTTTATAGCTAAAAAATTATTGATCGTATTATTCGTTCAGCCAACAACATAAGCAACCATATATACTTTATAATTATGTAGTATAAATATTTTATAATTATAAGTAAGGGAGACTGGGGAGGGTTGCAACAAAATAAATAAAAACAAAATGGTTTTATTTTAATAAAATTATAAAATAAAAAAAACATATCTGTAAAATATTAAAAAAAAACTTGTAACACGAAATAAATTACTTGGCCCTGCTCGAAATACTCGGATGATAATAAGACAAATAAGAATTCGCAGCGTTTTTGGGCCTCAGCATATTGTGACACTAATATATGCCAACATCTTAAGGTCAATAACACGTCTTTTGACTTTGATATTGAAATAAAGAAACTGTTACAGCTCACCCCGTTCTCCCTTATAGTATAGGCCTACATACGATCTCGGTGGATAAAGTACTCACCTCGATGTTCGTTTTTTCAAACGTGACCAAAGTCAACGAATTTTCACCGGACGATTAAAATCCGTGTCACAACTTCCTTCGGAGGGGAAGTAAAGCTGTCAGTCCCCATGTCTAGTGTGTCATGTAAACGATCCCTGTAAGGTATATGAGATACCTATTCCTCAAAATTTGTAGGCTATTTTTCGCTCAGTCATATAAATTCAGCGTTGAAGGTCACGGAAAACTAACGCACTTTCAGGACTCCATTAATACACGTGCTTCCTCCCAGATGCTATGGGCGGGCGACATTAACAAGCCAAAATGGCTGATTGCTGATTCGGATGGATGGGAAAGACTTAGGACCCACCGTAAGGTTTTAGGTTCACTATTATATATATTATATTACTCTAGATCCATATGGATGACTCCCTCACTGACATTAATGTTTACCCACTTCCAGTTGAGCTAGAAATGTGAAATTAGGCAAACTTGTAGCTTATAACTTTTAACCGATGGGAAAATTCCCAAAAGTTAAAAAAATAATTATATTTTTCTATCCCCCCAAAAATTCAAAATGGTGGAGCAACTTTAGAGTCAGTGTGGACCTTTCTTTGGAAGTCTCTTGTGGCTAAACGGTATTACCTATTAAAAAACGACTCTGGAATTACATTAGTTTGCATCCACTTGCAAAGAAAACGAACTGGGGCAAAGCTAATCTATCGATCTATATATCTATCTCTCTCTCTCTATATATATAAATATATATATATATATATATAGAGAGAGAGTGAGAGAGAGTGAGAGAGAGGGTGAGAGTATGCAGTGTCCTTCTTGTCCAGGCTATGAGTTTGTGTTGCGAGTAGTAGAGTCTTAAAAGTCTTGTACACGGAGGGAGTATGATAAAATCTGAGGGAAAACTGCCCTCTCAATATTCGAGAGGTATTTGAACCTTTGTATCCCCATCACAGGCAAACCTTTCTTCACGAGCCTGACGCTTACTCTGCATGCCCAAGGATGCGTGTAGCTGTATAAATTGAAACTCCATATTGGTTTATTGAGAGCTTTGTATACTACTTTAAGTAATGTTTAGGTAAAACAATGTTTTTTTGAAAAAGTAGGCTCTCAACCTATGCCATCTGGTGCTAAATCATCATTTAATGTCATTAGACCATCAATATTTTATTGTACAATTTAAACAAGTGAATTTATCATAGATTATAATTATTTCAAATCATTAGACTTCACGGTGTATAACTTAGTTAGTGGTAAGCTTGTTATTTTAATTTTTAATCTTACCATTTTTTAGGTAATGTAATTAATATATGGGGTTGAAATTTAGTATAAATAGACATTCATATGAAGTGTAAACAATGAAATATTTATGATGTCAATAATATTAGCAATATTACAAATATATATCATTATATATAAATGTTATTAATAAGCCTATTTATTTCAATATAATATTTATTTTAGTATTATAAATAGTCCAATAAAATATTTATTTGATATTATTATCATATACCAATGTAAATAATATTGATACTACTATATTTTACTATGTACACCCCACATGACTATTTAGTTATAATAATTTTAAATCATTGTATCACTATTTATAGTTTATAATAATATCAAACTTTTGTTAAATTTGTGCTATCAAATTTTGATGGTTGAATGACCTTAAATTTGGCCCATGGCAAGAAAGTTTTTGATGTAAAACACATTAGCTATATGGTGGCGCATCTACTTACCAAGTCTAGGAACCAAAAGTTCAATTTTGGGCCTGAAAGAAAAAAAACCACTATTCAACTTGGAACCCCTCCTCCACAATGATTATTTGATTGGTCTGGAGTCTGGACGAGTGATGTATGTTTTATGAACACGTTCGTTTTTAAGTTTTGGGATTATATAATCAGTAGATTCAGAAAGTAAAAGTTAAATAAATATCCCTAATAATCAGGGACCAGATTTTGATGACCTAAAAATGACCTATAAAATACTAAAAAGATTAATTCAATTTAAAAAACAACTTAAAAATAGGAATAAAAAAATGTACAGGACTAATTCAAACACGAACTTTAAAAATTTAAAATGCAATAACATGTTTTAAGTAATTAAACTTCTATATTTTTCAAAATAAAACGTTATATTAAAATATCTCCTTCAGAAGAAATAGCTACCCCCTTCTACTGTATCCCTCACTCTCCAGGTTATTTGCAGTATCACCAGATTTGTGTATTTTACAACCAAACAAGGAAACCGGGTACGAATTTCATTGACTACAGTCATTATATTCTCACTACGACAACTGCGTGTTGAATTTGTCTATATGTTTGAGTATTTATGCATTTACAAAAAATCTACAGTGTATAAAAATAGACCTATTCATCATAAAATGCCTAAAATGTTTTTAAAAATGATGTAAATCAAGAAAATATGATATCAAATTACAAAACATTACCTTTAAATTATACATTTCTACAACTAGGGGATCAGGAACAGATTTTTTATATATATATATATATATATATATAT